>JAGKTI010016937.1:0-18958 GCA_018397915.1 Birgus latro | reverse complement strand
TGGCTTTCTTTCCTTCATTCTTTGCTTGTCCTTCTGCCTACAGGTGACTTTACACTCCCTTTTCTGTCTTTCTTTCCTTCATTCTTTCCTTGTCCTTCTGCCTACAGGTGACTTTACACTTACTTTTCTGTCTTTCTTTCCTTCATTCTTTCCTTGTCCTTTTGCCTACAGGTGACTTTACACTTCCTATTCTGGCTTTCTTTCCTTCATTCTTTCCTTGTCCTTCTGCCTGTGGGTGACTTTACACTCCCTCTTCTGTCTTTCTTTCCTTCATTCATTCCTCTTCCTTCTGCCTCTGTGGGACTTTACACTGAGTGACAAGCCAAATGGTTTCCTGTACACCAGGAAACCATTTACTATGCTGGGTGGTAACCATATAACCAGATTTTGTCGCCTGGTGGTTTAGTGGGTAATTATGGCACTCCAGTCGGATTGATCTGGTGCAGGTTTATATCCAAGGGGTGGTTGGGGTTTATTGCTCACGTAATGCCATTCAGGGATGAGTGAGGCTGGTCACTCTCATCTTAAATGTCAGGACCAACTTGCCTGGCCCCGGGCTCCTACGCTTCTCTGTGGGGCGACACAGGATTAGGTGATGGATGGATTATTATTATTTTCATACATTATATTCAAAGATAGATAGATAAAAGCCTACTGAAGTTGAATTCCCCCCTATGAAGTACATTTGCCTCTTTTCCCCAAGCTGTAGTAGTAGTAGTAATAGTTGTAGTAGTAACCCCAGGCTCATCTAAAATGGGAACTCAGTGGACTGCAGGATTGAAGTTACTATCTGCTGCAGTCCACCATCCTCTTCCTGGTTAAGAGGAAGTAATGAGGGACAGTAACCAGGAAATTGAGCCAGACAACCAGGGAATTGAGCCAGGGAATAACCAGGACATTGAGCCAGGGAAATAACCAGGACATTGAGCCAGGGAAATAACAAGGGAAGTGAGCCAGGGAAATAACCAGGACAAGTGACCTAACATGGTTCAGGTCATCTCATGTAATATATAGTAGTAGTTGTAGTTTGAACCCCAGGCTCATCAAAACATGAACCCAGTGGACCACATGCTGAAACTACCCTTCCGTAGTCCACCCTTCTCCTGTTTGGGGATAGGGATTGGATTGAGGAGTGTTAATGTAATCAGGCAGCCCTCCCCCATCCTGTTAGTGACACTCCAGCACCAATAAGTGTTAAGATCTGTATTGAACTCCTCCACAGATAAAGAATTTAATTATCAATAGACCTGTGAGTATCTTCTAAAAGCTTGCTATATTTTCAGGGCTGCCTTTGCTACTGGTGCTGCTGCTAGGATTGGTGATGGTGCTGCAAATGGGGTGGTGCTACTGCTGCTGCTGCTACTACTACTGGAGTGGTGCTACTACTGCTGCAACTGGAGTGGTGCTACTACTGCTGCAACTGGAGTGGTGCTACTGCTGCTGCAACTGGAGTGGTGCTACTGCTGCTGCTACTGGAGTAGGCTGGTTGGCCCATGCCGTGCAGCTCCTAGAAGAGTAACTGAACTACTAGAATGAGATAAGGACAGCAAAGAAGAAGGCTCTTGAGGCTGCTACTGGGGTGGTGCTATTGCTGCTGCTCCCACTAGGATTGCTGATAGGGTTACTGCTGCTGCTTATCTTGGGCGTTCCTTCTGCTGCTGCTGGGGTGGTGGTGGTGGTGGTGCTGGGTTATAGTGCTGGTGCTTCCACTAGGATTGCCACTGCTGCTGCCAGGATTAATAGTGATACTACTGCTGCTGATAGAAGTGATGGTGATACTATTGCTGATAGGATTGGTGATGGTGCAGCAGCCTAGGTGGTGCTACTGCTGCCACTAGGATTGCTATTGTTACTGGTGCTGCTGGTGCTACTCGTGGTGTTGGTGCTGCCACTTGTGTTGTTCTTCCATTACTAAACAGTGGCCCTAAACCCCTGGGGAGACACCTTGGATGGCCCTGAAGAACCTCCCCTCCCCAGGGCCACCCACTAACTGGCCTTCCATCCCTGGGCCACACATCCTCACATGTATCTACACCTCAAGCTACTACTACTACTACTACACCTACTACCACCACTACTACTACACCTACTACAACTACTGCCACACTTCTAAAATGTGAGTTAAAGATTTTTTGGTTTGTCCACCTTGACTTGGCGGAGAGTTTTGTCATTTGGCTGCCTAGTCCCACAGCCCAGAAGCAGAGTGGGACAAGGATAGCAGTGCTGTGGCTCTGCGTCCTTTCCAAATCAATTTTAAGCCAAGTTGAGGTGGACGGAGTATGTTAACAGTTGCTCCCTTACTTACGAAATTTTGGTTGGTAGTGCTGATGATGATAATTGATGAGCGCCAGTGCTAGGTTCCATAACTAGATCATTCCGCTAAGGTATACAAGGCCTGCTAATTTAATCTGGGAGCTCATTTTACTTGCTAATTGATGACATTGATGATGATGATGATAGAATGATTGATGATGATAATTGATTGATGATGGCAATGATGATGATAGGATGATTGATGATAAAATACCAGTAGTTGATGATGACAGTAATGATAGGATGATTAATGATAACAGAATGATTGATGATGATAGGATAATTGATGACGATGATAGGATGATGCAGTGCCAGGAGTCAACCTCTGGCACTATCAGCTTGCCATCTCAAAAAAAAAAACTCTTAAGTCTTAAATCCCAGCAAAAGTTCGTAGCTCAGATGTTCGTAAGTGAGAGAGCACCTGTTTTTATTTCCTCTAACTCCAGATGGCTTTATTCAACTGAGAGAGATGCTTGGGGGGGTCGAAGGATAATTATTTTTATTTTTAACTTTATTTTTAACTTCTTTTTTATTTACATTAATCTGTTCTCACCTTAACACAGTACTACAGGTCTACATCCTTCCCATTGCACTTCTTCATGACTAGCATTACTCTGATAACTGGAGGTGGTAATTTTATGCCAGGTTAGGGTAACAGGAGTATAGTTGGCAAATTCCCAAGGTATATCAGTAATATATGATTTTGAAACCTTTGCATTTCTTCGTGATTAGCGTCTACTTGCCAAGCTATTGCCTCACCTTAGCTTTATTTGAAGTTGACGGACAGATAGATAGGCAAGTACACATACACAGATTGATAGACATTACACTGATACACATAAATAGCTTGACAGAGAAGTATACAGATAAAGAAACACTACACATACACATAGATAGATAGGTTGCTATAAGTGTTAGCTAGATAGATATATTGCAAGAATTTTGAGATAGACAAAGGTTGGCCATATTATTTTTGATGGCTTTGATAGTACAGTATTTCCCTCAGTTGAACAATGTCTGGTGTTAGTTCAGTGAAGGTGACTTGTCTTCTTTGTGGTTGGGGTGATTTCCTAGCATTATTTCCTAGCAAGCCTCCTAAGCCACCTAGAAGACACCCCAGTAAATTATGCATTATTATTACTACTACTACTGTTATGATTATTATTGTTAAGGTATATTACCAGATGTGCAGTGGTCATTTCAACAGCCTGTGGTTCACCGAGTTGTTTCATTTCAAACACTTCACATTAACATACTTGATTAGCAAGGTTAGTAGAAAGTGTGGTGTAGGAATGACCGCCATAGATGACACAAGACAGCAGCGTAATATATGCGTTATTAAAGTTTTACGCTGGATGGTAGATCTAAGAAGTAGCGCCAAATCGGACAGGAGATTAAAGTTCGCGTTGGCAGTAAATGAACGAAAAATCCGCCTCTCAGTAACATATTAAAATAATTACTTGTTGAATTTATTTGCTGTTTTACTATTTGGCCTGCCCTCCCAATACATCATTTAGCGATGCCCCAGGTGCCTTTGCTGCTGGTGGGGTTTTCAGGGGTTGGGGGTATGAGTGGGTGGGTGGGTATGTCACAGCACACAGCCCACCAGTGTGTGCCATGATATATATCGGCTACAACATCGGTAATGGGGACTTCGGAGTTCAAAGAGATGGAGTTCTCATTGCATATGTTGGAAGGATAAGTGGCACACAGGTGGATGATTATTAAGTAAACACGCACGCAGCCCTTGCTTGCAATAACCACGTTGTGGCCGTACAGTAAGGGGGCGGAATGCTCTATGAGGAGGTTGTGTTCAAGGTTGTTTTGTTTTTTATTTTTTACGGCCCAGGCAATGCTTCAAGGATTGGGCATACGCTCTTAAGTGGATATTGCAAGCCGGACGTTGCACACTTTGTCCACATCTATGAGATGCTGGACCACATTCACAGCCACCCATTCATTCACCAATTTTTTGTCTGCCCGTTTTGCAAGAGACCTGGGACCCGCTACTGACATGTCATACCATATGGGGCCACAGCCAGTTGGAATGCCTTACACCACCATGTGACTGTCTAGTTCAATGATTATATACCAAGTGTAGTAAATTATATCGTGGGTAGCAAGAAGCCACTTGGCTTGTCACTTAGTGTAGTCACCAGATGTCCACTTTCATTAGCAGTCATATCAAACCACCAGTGTCATTATATCCTGCTGTCAGCTCTGAAAGAAGACATCTTCACCACATTCGAGTGAAGCGACTAAAGTGAAAGACAACAGGCCAGCCATACGCTGCCACAGGCTGTGAAATGTGTCCTGAGCATGAGCAAAAGTATGTAGACATGACCCTGCCGGCTGTAACAATGGAAGGTGTTGTGTGAAATATTTTATGAGGTATGGACTGCTCACCAAAGTTACTATTCTTTCAAAGTCCACCATTCTCCTTTAGGGGGATTGTAAAGGAACTGAAAGCTGTTACTGTAACCCAAAAGTCTCAATATTTGATCAGTACCATAGGAAGGTGTCTGTACCAAGCATCCGTATAAAGAGTATGAGAAGGAATGTAGGAATGTTACTCTTGTCATTTGAGGAAGAGTGATAAATATGACAGACAAGTTAGTGCTGGCAGTGTATTGTTGGCATACTTTTGCACATGCCTGTACATCACAAACATGCAGTAAGTCCTGTTTATATGCCACAGATGATAACAAATACAGGGTGGTTCAAATATGTCTGATTCCATGTGTTTTGTTCTTGCTTTTTGCACCATACCTTACCCCAGCCTTGGGTGGGAAGAAGAGGTTAGGATGTTGATGATGATTGCAGTGATGAGTATAATAATGGCTGATGTTTATTATGTTGATTATGATGATTGCAATGATGCGTATGATAATGAAGACTTATATTGATGATGATTGATGTGGTGAAGGCTCAGTCACCATTTCCATCTCTACCCTGCATCATTTCCTGTTTCCCATAATCCTTTCTTACTCTATAGTGATTGCTTGTTTGCATATTTTTATCAAGTAATTAAATATTTCCTCTTGCATTGGCATCGAGTAATTTTGTTCACTCATTTTAGTCAGCAGAGATCTATGCCCTACTGTGACTTATCTATTACCAGACATCTCAGTAATAAGGGGCAGCCACAGACAAATTAACTTCATGTCTCTCTGTCTGCCATTTGACTGCCCCTTCCCAACTCACCCCCTTCCCCCCTCCCTCGTGTCTCTCCACTCCATTATTCCATGTCAGCCTTAGTCTCTCCCTCCTCCTCTCCTCTGCCACCTCACTCACATACACTTTTCTAGTCAGTTTCTCATTCTGCATCCTCTCTTCATGGCCAAACTATCCCAAAGTATTTCTCCTAATAACACCACTTACTTTCCACTGCCCTCACTCTATCCATCCTTCCATCTCATCCACCTCACTCACATACTCTCTTCTGGTCAGTCTCTCATTCCCCATCCTCTTTACATGGCCAACCCTCTCAAATTATTTCTCCCAACAGCACCACAACACTTCCTTACTTCCTCATTAGTCTGTCTGTTCATAAAACTCAACACACTCCTCACTTCATTTCCACTGCTCTCACTCTTGACTTGTGTCCTTCCAACAGGGTCCAAGCTTCACTTCCATGCTCACTTCCACCTCTCCTCCCTCATAAATCTCTCCACTTATCCTTCCATTTCATTGTTGGTTTCCCCTTCTAACTCACATACACTCTTCTAATCAGTCTCTCATTCTCCATCCTCTCTACACGGCCAAACCATCGCAAAGTATTTTTCTTAACAATTTACATTATCATTTGTCTGTTGTCTCCACACTTCTCACTTCACTTCCATGCTCACTTCCCTGTTCCTTATCACAGCTTTCAGTGATCCAGGAACCTTTCTTCCTTGTTGTACCCTTTCAAGCACTTCATCCCAACTTCCATCCTTACGCATCACACTACCCAAGTACTTAAATGCCCTCTCATTCTCCATATCCATCCTTACTCATCACACTACCCAAGTACTTAAGTGCACTCTCATTTTCCATATCCATCCTTACTCATCGCACTACCCAAGTACTTAAGTGCACTCTCATTCTCAATTTCCTCACCCTCCAGCCTCACTGTGCATGTGTTGGATGGCTCTCCACACTGCTTGATCTCTAGCAGCCTCCCTATTCAGTCCCTTATCCGTGAGGTCACACACTATGACCTCATCCCAGGTCTTTTTTGGTCTGCCACTTGCAACCCTACCCAGCATTGCACTTCTCACTTTCTGCACCCAATTTTCCAGTCACCCAATTCTACATTCACCTTTAGATTCCATTTTCTACATACATTCCCAGACTCATTCACCAAGCCTTGCAGTTCACATTCATCCACATATTCATCCACATTCAACCACACATTCATTTGCCTATCCATCTGCACATTCATCCACACTTAACAGCAAGCAACAGTTCAGGAAGTTTCCACACCTTACCCTCTCTCATTAAATATTTTTATAATTCACTGCCCTACCTGTTGTTACTTATAGCTTCATCCATATACAAATTGAACTGCCACAGAGACATGACCTGCAGAAACATGACACAGAGGCATGACACACAAACATGACACAAGGAGACATGACACAAAAACATGACAGTATATGACACAGAGGCATGACACACAAACATGACAAGGAAACACACACAAAAATAACACACACAAACATTACATAAAGTGACATGACACATAGAGAGACGTGAGGTTTGACATTATGCCGTTCATTTCCCATACCTCACTGGCAGAATAAGATAGCACTGGCCCAACATCCTTTCCATAGCACTTCTTCATGACTAGCAACATAGTCCAGTCTTGCTCCAACAAGTATTTACAAGATGGTAATGTAATCCCCAGTTGAAGAGCTGTTTCTGAAAGTTGTTAAAAATATCTACCTGCCCCATACCAGCAGACTGAGCCGACACCACCAGATATATATGGGCCACCCTGTATTATGGTTCATTAAATTGTGGGCTGCTGTTGGTGTGGTCCTGTATCCCTCTGTACTAACGCTGTAACCAATCCTCTTCTCTGAACCAAAATAGCTTCAGTTTTAGCATTTTTCCCAATACAGTCTTCCCTTCCTGACTAAATAAAACAGTGTCAGTTGTTTGTGTAGCTTATCTGTGTGTGCTGATCATCTAGCTTCATGCGTGAGATGTGGTTAAATGAGCTTTGAAATTTTGCTAAGGATATACACATGTCATTTTCCAAAGTAGACTGCTGAAAGATGCACACACGTCTAAAAAAGACGATTAGACGATATTATGTGTTGTAAGGATTTTTTTTTTTTTTTTTTTTTTTTTTTTTTTTTTTAAGATTAACTCATGCAAAGGCTCATATTACCTTTTTTCTCATTAAATTCTAGCGTTTAGTTCCTCTAGCATTAACACTGATTCTTAGCTCGTAAAATGAGCCTGGGACCACCTCAACAGCCGGTATTAATCAGCCCGAAAGATCGTAAATAAATGTGGCAGATAAAAGGACTGCTAAAAGCCATAGTGTAATTTTTACCCAACAATAAAGATAGGTGTTTTGCATATATTATCCTTCCTGAAGCATTGATATTGGTTATTATGTTTGTATGCCTATTTTTGTGTAATAATGTATTATTTTTGCATTATTATCATTGCCATGTCATAGTGATTTACAACACAGTCTGCCACAGGAAAAAATATGCTGAAAAAAAATATGTATTCTTGTCCTTCTTTGGTTGATTTTAATTGGCAACAGGTCAACTCTGAAACTGTCGTCCTCAGTCTTTATTTCCCTCTGCCTATGACCTCCAGTCTTTTAAATGCAATGTCAGCCAGGAAATTGTCTTTCTCAATCTATATTTCCCCCTGCCTGTGACCTCCACTCTTTTAAATGCAATGTCAGCTATGAAATTGTCTTTCCTCACTAGTATTTCCCTCCAGTGTTTTAAAACAATGTGTGCAGGTATTTCAGAATTAACAGCTCTTGACATTGGCTCTCTTTTGTGTATTATTTCTTGCACCTTTTATTTTTTTCATCTTTGCATTAAAAACAATTATATTGCCCTAAATAGCACTGAGAATTTAAAACTAACAAGCATCTTTAGTTAATCTCCATTGTCAAAGAGTTGCTTCGCTTCATTTATATCCAAGAATAACATCATTCAGAGTTGATTCCCTTCATTAAACATGCCCACTTGATTCAGATCAATGAGTTGAGATTTTTACCTGCATATATACGAACATTTGTCGTTAATACGGTTTACGGTTTTGGGTAATATTTTTTTCCCTGTGGTTGACTGTATGTTTATTTATTTATTGATAGTATGTTTTGGGCACCCTTTTTTTTTTTCTGGATGTTTTCTATAGTCAGTTTGCTTTCATCTGGCAGAGATTCATTACCTCGTAGCTTGGATTATGGCCAAGTGTATTCAGATTAGAGAGTTAACTTGACTAGTAGCCAAGGAGACTCATCCCTACTTCATCACTGAATCTTATCAAATTCTATATAGCCACAGAGATTCATAACTTTTTAGCTTGGTTGACAGCTAAGTGCTGTCAGACTGGAGAGTTATTTTGACTAGTAACCAAGGAGACTCATCCCTACATCATCACAAAGACTTACTGAATTTTATACACCAATGATTTGATAGTGACGTTGTAAAAGTTGCCTGGTTTTGTCAGATGAAAACAGACTGACTATAGATATGAATGTGTTGAATTATAATGTTATCTTTATATCTCTATTCTTGTGTGTAGCTGGGAAAATGAGCCTTTGTAATATATTCAGCTGTTTCAAATTTTACAGCTGCCAGTATATGGAATGATGCTAAGGTGCTGCAATGGACTGAACTGTTTTGATATACTGTTTCAAATCATATACGGTATTTATTTGCCATATTTTCATAAGCGTGTACAAGAACTAATATGCCTGTCAGGTCCCAATCGTCTTTTAACCCATCATATCAGAAATCTGCAATGTTAGGTGTTGAGCAGAGTATTTTGTGCAGTGTGCAATATTGAATCAGGCAGGGTGTGGTGTATAAAGTTGCAATCTCTCTATCATCACAGGCAGTTGTCTATACATCTTAAGAATTACTATCATTGTGTTTATTCATGTGCTGTGTGCTTGATTTTTCTCCTACATTGTTGCTTTTAATTTGTCTGTGGATCTTCGGGGTATTGGTGATGGTGTTGGTGTGTGTTGGGTTGGTTTGTAGTGGTGTGAAGTATGTAGATGACAGAAGTTTAATATCAGTGTTGGAGTGAGCAAAGATGTGTGATGTCCCCATGATTGTGTGTGTGTGTGTGTGTGTGTGTTTCTGTCTGTCAGTGTGTATGATTCTGGGATTTGAATAGTGTGTGAGCAAGGATGTGTGATGTCCTATGGTTGTGTGTGTGTGTTAAGATACTTGGATTTGAATGGTGAGTGAATGAGTGTCAGAGTAATTTCAGTGGGCTTGCAGTTGGCAAGTTTCTCCCTCTTTGGATTTTCTCTTTGCTTTATGGGCCCTATACATTTCATCCATATGTTAAAAAAAATGAATAGGGGATGACTGCTTGAAAAAGAAGAAAAAAAATGGTTACGATGATTGAAAAATAATTGGTTACGATGATGAGTACACTTCACTAGGCATGGTACCGATAGTTCTCCCACTCTAAAGCTAGTTCATTTTTTGTTCCTTGTTCACTGGAAATAAAATTGAAAGAGAGTGAGAGAAAAAAAGAGAAACTGAGAGAGAAAGAGAAGGTGAGAGAGAGGAGAAATTTGGAGAGAAACCTTACCCTAGTGCTAAAAATCATTACAGGCCGCCTCTGACCCTCCCATTACCTGTACTGAGTGTGTTCTCCCACCCTCCCTTCAAGCATAAAAATTAATTCCTATATTTTATTCCTTTGTCAGTACATGATTAACCTATTAGGTCAAGATTATGCAGTTTTGAAGAATATTAAGTACACATTAGTAAGTTTTGGCTTGTAATCCCACTTGACTGACTACAGAAATCCTGGCAGCCTCAGAGATATATGTTGAAGGATTGTTTGTTGTGGTAGTGTGGTGTGCTGTGGAAAGGGGCATTACACTTTGGTACATGTGTTTTGTGGTAATGTGGTGTGATAGTGTGTGTGGTTCAGTGTGGGAGTGGTGAGTGTTTTGTGGTAGTGTGTGTGGTGAGTGTGTTGTGGTAGTAGTGTGTGGTGAGTGTGTTGTGGTAGTAGTGTGTGGTGAGTGTGTTGTGGTGTGGGAGGAGGCATTACACTGTGGCAAATGTGAGTGTGGTGTGGTGTGGCAGGAGGCATTACACTGTGGGCATAGTGTATTGTCTGTGAGTTGTATATTGTGTTAGCAGTGAAGTAAAGAATGATGATGATTGTGTTGAAGTTGGTTATACTCATTTCACTCTAACTTGACACAAATTTTCATGTTTTTGTAGCTTTTTTTATACGGTTCCCACTGGCACAGACAGAACATTACAGACCTACATTCTTTCCTTAGCTTTTCATTGTGACAGGCATCATATTTTAATGCTTCTTTACTGTATTACAACTTAGCAGTCATGAGGCAACATAAACCATTTTTAGCCCAAGTTAGAGAAGAGAGAGAGTATAGGTGTAACTGTGTTTCTCTGGGTATACATATCAAATATATCTTTGTGAAACTTAGTGCTTGGTGTAGGATGAGAACAAATGTTTTTGAAGCACTAGTGTACATTTTTAATGGGTGTAGGTGCTGGATAGTGAGTGTATACAGTATCTAAAACAAGTATCTGTGCAGGGGGGTGGTCAGTGTTGCCAAAATTCTGAATGTAGTGAGTGATATCTCAGGAGGACTGGTATGCAAGATTTCACCCACCCGTTTAGTGTTGCGTTATAAGAAACTATGATTACTGTCTCTCAGTATAGGGAGATGGTTCTTACCACAGCTGATGTTTGATATAGTCAATCCATAGCCAGATGGCCTAATCCTATAAGGGGTGGTCATTTGTCTTTGAGTTATTTTACGGGGAGGGGCACTAACCCTCCGCCAACCCACTTGTCGACATGTTGGAAACACACACTAGTTGGTTATGTGGTTACCATCCAGCGTTGTAAATGGTTTCCTGGTTTACAGGAAACCATTAGGCTTGTCACTCAGTGTAAAGCCACCTGAAAAGGAAAGAAGAGTAATAAAAATTGACAGGATGGATTTATACCCTGGAGTTATTGCATACAAATTGCCCTGCCATTGAATGCCACTTAATAATTCAATCATAAGACCAATTTTGTTATTCAGGAATCTGCTTCACTAAACACTGCCAGAGCTTTGCCAGGACCAGCTTGTGGTATTATCACATTTCACAGTATGAACACTTATTTAGGATGCCATGTCAGATGCTTACCAATAGAGAGAGAAATTATATACTGTTTAGAAAGAGTTGTTACCATTTACTGGAAGATACATGCCACTACAAAAATGGAAGGTCAGATATTTACGAGATTATAGCATCGTAAAATGTGTTAGTGTGAATAATACCATAAAACTGTTGACAATATTACAAGGTTGATGCCCCAGAAATTATCACCCTAAATCTTCAGTTTTAATGCAGTTTGTCCAGGCATCTTAAAATTGAACGGATCTTGAATTTGGCTCAGTCTTATTTATTTTACATGGAGGGAACAGTCATGCACACTTATGGCCTTCAGTGACCTCTTCTTTGCATTTAAAAAAATAAATAAAAAAATTTAAAAAAAATCAAGTACTGTGCACAGATACTTGTTTTGGCCACTCAGCGGCACAGAAAAAATAATAAGCTTTTCAGAACACAGTCCCTTTAGAATAGGGGGAAGAAAGTTGTGTGAGGTGTTTTGTTAGGTGGAGGAAGAAGAGGGAAGTGTAGTGTTGGATATACGAAGAAGGAAATGTAGTGCTGGGTATAGGAAGATGAGGGAAGTGTAATGTTGGTTAGAGAAGGAAAGGGGATGTTGTTGAGGCAGCGCATGTAGTGTTATCGGCTTTGAATGGCTGTAGTGGCTAGGTAGTATGTACAGGATTAAATATTGAGAGTAAAAAAAGGAAAATGAAGAAAAGAGGTGGGAGGCAAAATAAAACACACAAAAATGGATGCATATTTTATTTGGTTGGAGGTCACTTTTTAATTAATTTGAGGCAGCGGTTAAGTGATAGGTCCAGTACAACTTCTTTGGTGGTTTGAATGGCCATAATGCATTTATTTTACTCTTGACAAAGTGGAGCCAGACTGGAGGGCCAGTTTAGTAACCAAGGAGACTCATTCCTGTCTCATAACTAAGTTTCACTATGTTTCATGGGATTGGTCTAGTTCTGTCTGATAAAAATGAAGTATCTTATTATGAAGACATACATAGTGAGGCTGGAGGAGGAGGCAGCCCATAAGTCTGTGTGAAGGTCTTGTTGGGGTGTGGTGGCTGTTTACATAGTTTGCATGTTTTTGTTTTTCTGGATTGAGGGTCCTTTGGTTGTTGTTTCTGTGTGTTTAGCCTTGAAGGATCTTTGGCATTGAGAACACCAGCTGGTATTGCATTGGCATTGGTGTGGAATGGGAAAGTCACGGAGTTGATCATTGCGAAGCACATATTTAGAGAAAAATGTGTGAGGTAGTCAGGATTCCAGGGGCGTAATTGGTCAGTGAGGCAGCGTCTGTCCCGTTAAACTGGACGTGGCCTGGTTATATCAGTGGCACCACATGAAAGTGTCTCCTCAGCACAACATTCATGTAACAGGTTCAGAAGGTGGGAAGTGTGAATGTCTGGGGTAGGGTTGCGAGAGGCAGACTGAAAAATGCACGAGATGAGATCATAGAGTGGATGAATGCTTGTTGGAGCCTTTATAAACGATAAGATACGAAAGATGTAAAAATACCAAACAGTTTCTACTCTAGAGGCCCATCATGTGTCCAGGCATCTCGAAATGAACAGATCTTGAATTTCTCTCTCTCTCTCTTTCTCTTTTAAGGAATGGTTTGTGGAGTCCTGGCCTATGGTTCCTTCTTCCTTTCATTTAAAAAAAAAAAAATAAATAAAGTTTTTGCAGCACCTAAGTATATGTTTGTGCATATTTAAACACATCATCTGAGATCTAATGGCACATTTGCCACACTATACAACCTGATTATGTGTAAATTGTGTTTCATTTGTGTATAATGCCAGCAAATAGTAATTCCTCATTTATTAATTGATATTATTCCCATAAATTACTAATGGGCAAACAGTGCTTGAAGCTAGGATTAGGTCCCAGCAAGAGGGACTTCATCTCATGTATTAAGGATTATATTCAAGACAGAGACTATGTAACAAGGCATTAAAGAAAGTCAGTTTTATTAGTAATATTTTTAGATTCAAACAGACATAAGTGTTAGTGGAAATAACTTAATCTTTCACAGCACACTTTGAGATTAAGTATATTGTGTTAAAAGTGTTTGTATTTTGACTGACTGATTAAGAGAGAAGTTGTGCTTAGTACAAGTATCTGAAATGAGGAATTACTGATAGGGGTTTGCCAGTAAGTTTTCAGTATTATAATTATTAATTTACTCTAACAAGTAATTTCTTAAACTAATGATACCCCTTGTTGGCATTATACTACAAATGAAAAAAAATTGAGTGTTATTCTTTGTGTGTATTAGTATTTAATAAAATTATGTATTGTATTAGGCAGTATTTCATATAATTATTGTATATGGGCTCTCTCCCTCCCATCTGCTTCCTTTTCTTTGCCTCCTCCTACTTGTTCTCTTCCTTCTCCTTACTGTACCACCCATTCAGCCTCCCTACCACCACCACCCTGCAACCCACCCTACCTCTTCTACTCTCTCTCTCATCTTATCTGCCTCTTCTTTTCCTCTTCTACCCCTCCTTCCTACTGCTCTCCCTCTTCGTCTCCAACTTCCCTCTCTTACTCTTTCTCCCATCCCTCTTCATTTCCTGTTCCTCTATCATATCTCTCCCTCCTCCTTCTCTTCACTCTCTTCCCTTTATTCCTTTCTCCTTTTCTCTCTCACCTTGTCTTCTCAACCACCCTTATCTTCTTTTCCTCTTCCCTCTCCCATTCCTCATTCTTTTCCTCTTCTCCCGTTTCCCTTTCTTTATTTTTCTCTCCTCCCTCTCCTGTTTCTCTTCCACCCCCCACTTTTACTCTTCCCTACATTTCCTTTCTTCTCTTCTCTTTCCTTTTCCCCCTTGTCATCTTCCTCCTTCTGCCTCTACCCCCTCCACTTCCTCCTTTTCTCTTGCATCTCCCTTTTGCTTCTGTGTATTATTCTTCCTTCCTTGTATTCTTTTCCTTCTCCTGTCTTCCTCTCTCTCTCTCTCTCCTTTCCACATCCTCTTCCTCCCCCCCCCTCCCTCCCTCCTGTTCTTCCTTTTTTCCCATCCTTTCCTTTTCTCTTGCATCCCCCTTTCTCCTCTTCCACCTGTTCTCATTCTTTCTCCTCTTCACCTTCATTCTCCCCCCCCCCCCTTCCCTTCCTCTCCTAACCCCCTCTTCCTCTACCCTCTCCCCCTTCTCTTCTATTCCCCCTTTCCTCACCCCTTCCTTTCCACCTCCATCATTTTCTTTATACTCTTCTGCTTCTACAATTTCTCTTTCTCCTCTTCTACCCCTTCCTCCTCCTCTTCTGCTTCTCCCCCCTTCCTACTCCTCCTCTTCTCCTCCCCCCTTCCTCCTCTTCTCCTTCTACCCCTCCCTCCTTTTGTCTCCTCTTCTATCCCTCCCCCCTTTTTCTTTTCCTCTCCTACCCTTCCCCCCCTCTCCTCTTCTACCTACCACCCCCTTCCACCTACCTTCACTACCTCTCTTCTTTTATTCATCCCCACTTCCTCTCCACTTCTACCACCCCCACCCTTTCCTCCTCTTCTACCTTCCTCTCTCCTACCTTCCACCCCCCTTCCTCTCATCTTCTACCCCCCCCTTTTTTTTATACCCAACTACTTTCATGTAGTTTGTATGTGTAGAAAGAAAATAAAATGGTATTTTTACCAGCACGATGATTTTATTTAATTCTTGCTGATGCCAGATGATTTTATTAATTCTTGCTAGCTGGTGTATGTGAAAAGATCTACTAAAATAATTTTTATTATAAATATTAACCCACTGAGCAAGATAATGGAATGTCATTTTCATGTTACAGTAATAGTACTATTATTATTATTATTATTTTCCTCTCCTCCATCCTTCTTTCCTTCCACCCTCTTCTGTCTTTCTTTCCTTCATTCTTTCCTCGTGCTTCTGCCCACAGGTGACTTTACACTCCCTCTTCTGTCTTTCTTTCCTGCATTCTTTCCTCTTCCTTCTGCCTGTAGGTGACTCTACACTGACAGGCCAAATGGTTTCCTGTACACCAGGAAACCATTTACCATGCTGAGTGGTAACCTTATAACCAAATTACAGTGCCTGGTGGTTTAGTGGGTAATTAAGGTGCTCCAGTCAGACTGAGCCGGTGAAGGTGTATACCCAAGGGGTGGTTGGGTTTATTGCTCACATAATGCCACTCAGGGATGAGTGAGGCTGGTCACTCTCATCTTAATTGTTAGGACCATACTGCCTAGCCCCGGGCTCCTACGCTCCTCATGGGGGAACGTAGGATTGGATGATGGATGGATGGATGGAGTATTAATATTGAGTCTTTTATTCTATCTTGGGATAAGCACTTTAGGCCCTGTTCACATGAGGAGTTTTCAAACGCGCGTTAGCAAAGACATTGGTAGTATATTGGATTGTACACACACTACCCCACATTCGTTCAGCATTTTTTGGAGGTACATGTGTTTACTTGGGGACGGACACATACAACCGCCACATTTCCCTGGCAGTAGACGCTGCGTTTAAAAACACCTCGTGTGAACAGGGCCTTAAACTGAAGGAGTTCAATGCAGCTTCAGTTAAAACTTTCATAATTATACCTCTCCTAAGCTGAATAAAACAATACAGCGCTGATAAAAACGTTCATAAAGACATTCCTTGTTGCAACATGAACTGAAAAGGATATTATCAAGACTCAAAAGACTGACACTCTAAAAAGTTAATCATTGTGACCATCCCACATTCTTTTACCCACTTAATGATGAAGTAAAGTGAGGTCCAGAGCACAAGGGCGCAAAACATAAAAGTGGAATAAATGATCAACAACATTACTACTGAAGACAGCCAAATACTAACAAACTTACTATTCAAGCCCAAGAATCCTATATTCCACTTCACAGGCAGATGTATATTGTACATACATTTTTAAATAGATGCACTTCCCATTATGATGAAAACAACTCATTCGGATGACTGTAAAGTTAAATAAAGGACATTAAACTTTTATCATATGTTCCTCCATACATAATTCATCAAACCAACTCAACCCAGTCCATTCCCTAGCCCCACCATCTGTACCTGTTTTTGTATACAGTACTCACTCATCAAATCCATCCACATTCTTGGCTTACAATACCTCCTCTCACTTTGATCAAGTATATTTTTTCACCATCTAAAAAATAATGAAATAAAAAATATATTGTCTCAGATATAAAGGGTCCAACATGCTTGCATGTGTCAGCCTTACCTTATGTCAGCTCTCCATGCTGCTTGATCTCTACCAACTTCCCTATTCAGTCCCAATAACCTAGCAACTGTTTCATAACACAAGCTCAACAGTTAGCAGATAATCCCCAACAGTACCTATGGTACACTTACTTTAACACAGGCTTACATAAAATGATGCTACACTAACCAAATTAACCATCACCCTCCCAACTGCGAACAAACACACCCCCACGTTACCCTACTCAACCAACCGCTCCCACTGGAAAGACACCTAAACTTCTAAGACCTACTAAGGGCACACATGATCTTTTATCAATACACAGATAACATCAAAGGCACATCATGAACTCCATGTCTTGAAAACAATAACAGGTACCACCTTCATACAACATAAATTCTATGAACAAATCATTAGAACAGTGACTTACACTAACACAAGATGGACCCCCTATTTAACTGGCACAAAAATGGAAAAGCTTAAGACAACATAAAACAAGGCCTTTGGAATAATGACTGGATGCACAGGGGCCACAAATTCAGAACACTTCTATCAAGAAACAAAAGTACTCCCAAACAAGCATCATGAGACACGCAGTTCATCACTTAGGTTAACACTCTTCCCAACCCTGCAACTATATGTTGCATCACCTTCCACCACAGAGAAACAAAGAGGAAAACCACCAAACACTATACGAATTGCTTCACCAACATTCCTCTTTCTCCACCCACCACAATATTACACACACACACATACATAACCACCACAGCCATCCAAAACCTTCAGCCAAATAACACCCTTCACAAACCTCCACCAGACAACACCCCTAAGAAACCCCAACCTAGAAAGACAAGACTACACCTAACCAGGATGCAACACAGTCACCACCCTTCCCTGCTACAATGCCAACATAATATGCACAAACTGCAATGCAACCTCTCACACCACAACACTTTCTTACATTAGGTACCACACAGTCAAAACACAAGCAATCTTTGAACATAAAACTCAAAAAAACATCTATGAGAATGGCTACAGTATGCATTTTACAAGGTTTCTAAATTCTTCTCCCAATTAAGACATTCTGACAGCGCTGCATCCTTTGTATTCCACAGGTCTGACTACTGTACAACTCTTAACAAACATTTCAGATTTCAAAACAGCATAGCCTACACAGTCAAAACAGCCCACCTACACAAACCAGAAACTCAGAGATGCAATTCTACAAGCACTGCAAATATTGTCCATAATACAGATAAATAATCCACACACAGCTGTGTTCATGAAACTGAATTCGTGGTATAACAGGAAATAACCAAAAGTAGCTATCTGAGGTATGAGACAAAATATATCTGAAAAATGTTACAAGCATAATACCAGACTTGTGTTATAAATAAAATATACCAAAAGATGTGATATGAGGTATAAGACAAAATATATCTGAAAATATAACAAGCACATTACTGGACTTGTGGTATAACAGGAAATACTGTATACCAAAATAAGTGATACGTGGTATAACAAGGCAACATATATCAGAAAATATAACAGGCATAATACCAGACTTGTGGCATAACAGGAAATATACCAGAAGCATGTATGTGGTATAACAAGACAAAATATATCTGAAAAATATAACAAGTATAACACTGGCCTTGCAGTATAACAGAAAATACCAAAAAGAAGCAATAGGAGGTATAATGAGACAAAAATACTGTACCTTCATACTGACCTATAAAAGTCTATCTCAAACATATACATATAAAATACAATATTATTACACTATGATTTGCTGCATGGTGGTGATTTTTTTTTTTTTTAATGAAAGATTTGCTTTAGGATGTCACCATTATTTTAAGATATTACCAAATCACATAGTAATCCAAGTGCCTTTATATCACTAACAAAGTAACATCACCAAGTATTATGTCACCAAACCTCTAAGTAATGTCACCAATCATTTATGTCACCAAACCTCTCTACCTGTCACTAAGAACTTCTCTGTGTCATCAAACATATATTTTTATGCCATCAACTATGTTTTAATGCCACTAAGTATTTGTGTGTTGCAAGACAAAGTTTGTCAATACATTGCA
>JAGKTI010016936.1:0-14823 GCA_018397915.1 Birgus latro | reverse complement strand
AGAGAGAGAGAGAGAGAGAGAGAGAGAGAGAGAGAGAGAGAGAGAGAGAGGATATTTCATTATTATAACAAATAATCATTAAGCTGTTTTACAGATATCAGTGATCATACCAGCAAAACAATGAAGACCAGTCGGACCCACCAGCTGCTTGTGGTAGCTGTGTCTGTTGCCGCAGCTTCAACTCTTGGCCATTCTTCAGGTATAAATTTGATTCACACAGACACACACACACACACACACACACACACAAATCCATACCTCCACGACTCCATGAACCACATCTCCACACATACCCATATCTACACACATACCTCCAGACACCACTTGCCAATATCATAATAAAAAATAACATAGTATATAATGAAGAGATTAACGTTTTATTTTTTACTGTTAATTCCATAATCGTCAGAACAACTGTGTTATTCTTGTTAGTAAGGAAACAATTATATCGTTACGATAGTGAGTCGCAGGAAGATATGAGTGCTGATTTTACTTGCAGATATCAAAGACGTCATGACAGACTCAACGCACATGGTTGGCTCAGTATTTTCAACACTGTTACAAGATAAGAATTGCGCCATCCTGCTCTCCGACGGTTCCCTAACACACGACACCATATTCAAGGTAACTTTAGAAGAAAGCAAATGAATTAGTCTGTGATTTGATCACGGTTTTTCCAAGAAATACAGCTGTAATTCACTTAACTTTATTCACTGACAGCAAAAAGATATGCGACCTAAATACATTATAGGTTATCACTCTATTTACCTGCTTTATTCAGGCTAATACCAGATGATTTTGCTTAAGTGAGAGAATTCACAGAGTGAAAGAGTTAAGTGCTATTCTCATCATCCTTATCGCCTTAATAAACATACTATTAGGCATTAGACCTACATGACGCAATTTCCGTGTTATTCTTGTTATCTCCACGCGAGTTACTTAAGTTTAGGAAAGACTTTTGGTAATGTATGTATATATAAAATCAACACTTCACCCCTGCAATGCAAAATGTCTTTCTAAATCTTAAAACAAAAAAAAAATCTTGAGGAGCAAGAATATAATACAAGAAACGTACTAGAGTTCAGGAAAGTAATCTTGAAGTCAGGGTTCAGTTTCTTGGATAAACTGATGCGAAGCTTTGAGTTCACTCGCGACAGTGCTAGGGCTCTTGCCAAACCAGCTCTTCAGGGATAGTAAGATCAGACAGGCAAACAAAAGACAGAAAAACAGACAAACACAATGCTGCTTAATTGCCTTTCCAGTGAACTGATCAAAGATTTTTTGTATTGCAAATATTTTTGTTTTTATAATAATGACATTCTATTTGGATTACTATAATGCTAATATCTCGGTGTCTGTAAAAGTCACTGATAAATCAGAAGTTAGTCGCAGTATAACAATGATTCTGTACATCCGCAGTAAATAAATAAATAACTTTCATGTGATACAGTATTATACTTTATTGTGCTGGACACGTAAAAACAAATTTATAATCTAGATGGACGTGCTGCGATCAGCGTGGGGTGTGGGTGTGTTTGAGGTAATTCTGGATGGTCTAAACTCTACCGTGGCACAGACACAGCTCTCCCAGGTGGTTGATCAGGCTCGCAAGGTATGGGAACCAACAAAATATATCATATCATATATACAAAGTTCAACAGTGCAGCGGACCAGAAACTCGGACCAGAAATGTAATAAATGATAGCTATATAAAATGCACCATTAGTCTAATAGTGTCTTAATACTGGGTCGACGCTACGTGAAGTAGGCAGAACGCCCGAGACTTTGACAGGTACTTTTGCACAGTTGCCCGTTACTGCAGTTCTGATCCAGGAAACTTCTGGTCCGCCACACAATAGACATTTTAATTATACTCTCCATCACCTGCAATAGGCTAAGAGGAAAGACATCGTCAGATACTGGTTAAACACTTAAACTGTGCCCCACTGGTTCACAGGCTGTCCAACAATACCTAACTGCCCAGTGCTTGTCCCTGGCCATCTGTCACATTACGGCTATTCCGGCACAACGCAGCTACACAATCGCTTAGCTCTCTTTTAATGTGTATTTGAGCGTGTTTCTGTGTATTTATGTATTTCAAATTATGTTAATGTTTTGCCCTGCCCTCTGTATATTTCAGGCATGATGTAGGTAAACGGTCAACTAGAAGTCTTGAATCGTGTATTATGTATTGGTCCTTTTACCTGAAGTATTCATGCGATCGACTAGTACCCTTGTATTTAGTATTTCTGTAGGTATTTAAATATGTAGTAATATACATCCCCGCCCCTCAGCACACTTTTCTACAGGTATAAGGTCTCGAGCCCGTCATTCAAAGCGGTACAGTTACCAAGTGATTAAGTAACACTATTTATCACCATCCTATGGGTGTAGCAAAATGCTATACAAGCACAGGTCAAATTCTGTGTCGTTAGCGAGCTACAGTTCCTGGTTTCCTTTAAAAACGAATTATGAGGGAGATCATATTTGCCTAGGACATAATCAGCAATTAAAGCTCCTTAACCAGAAAAAAACTGTACCAATATGAATGTAGTGTCATGGATTAACCAATCATGCAAAATATTAACCTCTGAAGTTTCTTATACATATCCAAGATCCTTTACACGGATCATCATTTCGCCAATTAATAATGCCCCTTAGTATCTATTCATAGCCAGATCTTTCCGGTATCGGACGAGCATTTTTTTAAAAATAGATTTATGCCTGTCAAGTGCTGTTGTTTGCACCTGATACTGTGTTGTTAAGTGAAGACGAAGGGGACCTGCATGGCTTGGTGGATGAGTTTGGGAGAGTGTGTTAGAAACGGAATCTAAAGTCGAATGTAGGGAATAGTAAAGTTATGGTCTTCGGGAGAAGTGAAGTCAGTGAATGTACAGTGAGGTTGGATGATGAGGAAATGGAAAATGTGAGTGCGTTTTAGTACTTGGGTAGTATGATGAGTAAGGATGGAAGTTTAGAGGGTGAAGTGCTTGACAGGGTACAACAAGGAAGAAAGGTTGCTTGTTTCTTGAAAGCAGTGATAAGAAACAGGGAAGTGAGCATGGAGGGTGAAAAGTTACTACATAACAGTGCTGTGATACCAACTCTAACGTATGGAAGTGAAGCTTGGACCTTGTTGGAAGGACAGAAGCCAAGAGTGAGAGCAGTGGAAATGAATTGTTTGAGAGGAGCATGTGGAGTCACATGGAGACACAGACTGACAAATGAGGAAGTGAAGGAGCATTGTGGTGTGGATGTGGATGTGATAGGAAGCGTTAGGAGAAACGCACTGAGGTGGTTTGGCCATGTGGAGAAGATGGAGAGAGAGAGAAACTGACGAGGAGAGTGTATGTGAGTGAGGTGGAGGGGGGGAGAGGGAGGGGGAGGCCAAGGATGACATGGAGGGATGGAGTGAAGAGGTATATGAGAGAGGGGGTGTGAACTGAGAGCAGGGCAATGAAATGGCCGGGGACAAGGCGACATGGAGGCGATTTGTTTCTGGCCACCCCTTACGGGATTGAGGCATCTGGCAATAGATAGATAGAAAGAAAAATAGACTGTCAAGAGCACAAGAATCATTAAGCATTATTACTGGTTTATTATTTAAAAACAGATTTATGCCTTCCAAGTACGCAAGATTCATTAAGTCAGACTACTACAGGCTTATCTGAGGAGGAGACTTTTTGTGAACTCTACCACTCTCTTTTGATATTATTTTCCTGTATGTTATCCAATAATGTTGTTATACAAGATGTAGAAATATCGAACAGGTTAATCATCTGTATTGTGCAAAATACGAGTTTATCTTCAAGGAAGTGTTACACAAAAGCCATTTTAATCTGACGATAATGTTACCCTGGACTAAATGTCTCTAAACCTTCAGATATAATATATATAATTCTCTTAGTTTTAATTTAGAATTTACTTTACATAAACACAAATTGTACAAGAGCAAGCTTCACGGTGGGAGGAAGCATGATAGGCCAAGAAGATTGTGGACAGTCAGTGTGTGGGCAAGCAAGGGATGGCGGGTGATGAGGCCTAGGAAGTGACGGCGAACTGAGCTGGTTGGAAGAATTTTTTTGTAGGAGTGAATGATGAGTATTTGGCATAGTCATTCTTGTTTGAGTTATTTTGTTCACACACACACACACATACACACACACACACACGGGTAAAACTTTGACCTTGTCGTAGCCTTGACAGTTCTACCAGGTAGGGTTTAAATCAACTGAAAACTGCTTGAGTTGCCCTTGCCCTGTAATCTTGGCTATTGATCTTTCCCTCTGGTATTGACCTTTGAATGTTTGTTTTCATTTCGTCCCTTCATTCATGGTTTATCTTCAGCTCTCTCACTTTCGTCTAAATCTGCCTAAGTTGACATGCTATGTGACTTTTATCTTTGGTCATTTATTCTTAAAATTTAAAGAATGAAAAAAAATCGTTCCCTTTCTGACCTCATCCCTTCCACCAATTTTGGTTACAATCAGACCTGAATTGTTTGGGTTATTTTGATATCACACACGCGCGATGCCCTGTTACCATCATATTTGACTAACTGTTCTTAAAACTGAATCACATCATTCCAGTCTTACCAACAATTTTGGTTTAAATGACAGAAAAACATAAAAACGTTTTTTTCTAGGTCAACGTTTGACATACACGTGTAACTTAGATCACTTACCTATTGCTCCTTCCCACCCTCTAGCCCAATTCACCTTCACTTCCTACACTCCCCCTCGAAACCCTCTCTCCTCCCTCTATCCTACTCCTTTCCTTTCAACTGTCTGTCTGGCTACACTCATGAGTACATTCATTCATTTACTGCATGATGTGCAAAATACCTACGTTATTCATAAATCACTACGAAATGAAAATATTTCTAAAAGCTGCATTTTGATGTACAAAGCAATAGCGTCATAAATTTCTGTTCCCTCAAATATAGCAGTTTCCAGTGGTACACAGTCAACAAATCAATAGAACTTTGGCAAGTGCAGCAATCTTTGACATTAGAGCAACGGCCAGTGAGCATCAGTCGAAGTGAAGGGGTTAGGATTGGGGGATCAGTCACTTGACCCCGAGTGCCAGTGCATGAGCAATATTCCAGCATGAGCATTATTCCATTTACATCTGAGCTTGAATCCATGTGTGACAGACTGGGCTGAAGTGTCTTATCCAACTATTTCACCAGGCATTCACTTCTTGCATATATACTTATTAGCCAATAAAGTAAACAATTTCTTTGAGTGCAGGTAAAGTAAGATACAGTTATGCCAACATACAGAAAGAAACCACGAAATCCATTTGTGAGTAGAAGTCTTTTCATTTCACCAATACCCACATGCAAATACAAAAAAATCCTTGTCTAGGTATACCTGTTTCATCCTGACAATACATAGCAGTGTGAAAGCTACTTTAACGATGTGCGATACTCAGCTCTGTTTATCAAGGTAATATAAATAGATACGGAGGCTGTCATGGCGCGTGACAGTGGTGGTGGTGAGTGATAACCCAGCCTTCCTCACTGAATTCGCTGAGCAGTCTCTCAAGGGCCGCCTTCTGGCATGGTGGACGAGGCTACTGGTTGTGACTCGCCGGCCCAAGGAGCAGCTTGCGACTTTACTTGCTTCTCACTGGACTTTCTCAATGATGAACACCATGGCACTGAATATCAACCCATCTCCAGAAAGTAAAGGGTAAAGATGCTATATTCAGTACTATATAAAGGACAGACATTTACACAGATGTGTCAGCATGGTTTCATCTCTTTTTGTCAGAACAAGGGTACTCGTATTTTGACATATTTTGTGCTACTGAAACTCCAGGGAAAATGATGACCTATAAAATTCTTAACCCTTTTCAGCTACGTGTTGTTATATGTCACTGTCATATTTGGCATCTTTATAAGTCTGTATGTTAAGGGTGGCTCACACGGTGCTGATTTTATTCGCTGTTCACTGTCGTTTGTACTAGCAGTCTGCCTATCAGCAGCGAATTGACGAGTTCAGAATTCGCCAGCTAACAGAGCCCTCACACAGTGCTGGTAAAACCAGGTTATTCGCTGGCGTTTTGGAAGAAAATTCCACAGCCCGGCATACAGTGTCATGGAGTCAGAGGTGGTTCCTGCAGGTATTGTGCTCTGTGCACGAGCAATCCAGGCTGAAATAGTGGCTGATGTTCAGAAAAAGAAGCAAGGGAGAAGAGTATGGGTGCGAAATTGTTTAAGAAGAATACAGCTTCAGGGAGCGTCAAACAATTTATTGAAGGTGATAGCACTAGAGGACAGGGTGGCCCATTGCAAAGTGTTAAGATTATCGGCGGGAAAGTTTGATGAACTGTTGGTGATGGTGAATCCAATAATAGAAAAACAGATCACACTGATGGGAAGCCCAATTTCACAAAGAATCAAACTAGAGATCACTCTCTGCTTCCTAGAAACAGGGGATTCATTTGGGTCTCTGCAGCTGCTGTTTCGAGTTGCAGCCAATACTATTTCCGCACTCCTGATAATCTATCTACTGAATGAAGAAAGAGAAATCCACGCAAACTTTTAGCTAAACAAAGCAAAATACGGAATTAGGGGGGCAACGAATGCACGATATCAACTCACGCGACACACTGCTGTGCTAAACACAACCGCTGCTGGCTTGCACATGTGCAGATGGCACATAATTCAAATCTACCTCGCGATTTCATTCACTGGAGCCCTCACACGGTGCTTATTTACAAGCTGCTGGTAAAATCAGCCAATTAATTCACCACGAAGTTGAAGATTTTCGACTTTAGCAGCTTCCCCGGCGTTTTGACATATCGTTCGCTATTGATTAAATACACTACTCACTTTAAAACCTTGTGAAAGCAAATGCATAAGTGAATACAACGGAAAACAGCGAATAGCATTTACGTCAGCTCCTTGTGAGGTATCCTTTAGAATTTATATTTAAGATGGCATTAGCATCCTGATAGTAAGTTATTTTGCCAAATTTCCCAATGTCTAAAATAGCTTTATGGGCGAAGGCTTACAACATAATTTGGCACAAAACACAAACTAAGATATTTTTTATTATGCAGTTGTCGGCACCTACATTATGTAATTATAGTGAATTAAAAGGTTACCATATGATGGGTGAATTTTCATGTATAAACTTCAAAAATTAAAGAAGATGGAACTATAAGTACAAAATGTGTAGAACTGCTCTACCACCGTATTTATATTTTCATACATACGAACATGAATATGTAAGGTCAGGTTTGTGGATCTACTACTGGTACCAACCAATTCTACATGTCTCATGTTCAGAACATTGGTGACCAAATCCACAATCCCTAGTTTTACCTAGTGAGAAGGGCGACTGAATGATTAATTGACTGTTCCGACAATAACCTGGCGCCGCAACAACGAGGTTATATGGCGCCAAAAGGCTATCTAATTAATCTAACAAAAACATAAATTATCACCAGATTAAAAATTAATTAACCCTTAGATGCAGGAATGGGGCTGGAAGACCCGGCCAGTATTTAAAAGTTTTTTGTTTCTCTTAATTTTACATCTGGTTTTTATTTCCTAGCTATTCTCCAAAAATTTATTTATGATTACTTGGGAGAAATAAAATTTGAAAAATATCTGTTATCAGAGAGGAAATAGTGGCATATTGACCCTTACTTCTAATTTCCAGAACCTGGATCCAGAAGACTCCGGTTCCCTATAGTGTGCTTTCTCCTTCAACAATGATCAGGCTATGTTCGTAATTTGTGTGAATATTAGCTTGCTTGCCACCAATATGCTTGTAATATGTGTAAATGTTAGCTTGCTTGGGTATGCTTGTAACTGATGTGAATTTCCTTGACATGAGTAATTGACGTGAATTTGTTCATTCTCTCGACAGTATGCACTGATGATTGACAGTAAATTAATAAACGCACTTATGATTAGTAGTGGACGATAATGGAGTATTTCTTTCCATTCAGAATGTCGAAAAGGAAACATCTGGGAGCAATGTGTTTCAAACTGCCATATATCATAGAACCCAAGTGACTGTGTGACTGTAGATGAGCAGTTGATGCCTTTTAGGGGAAAAGCAAGTTCCTTCAATATATGCCAAGTAAGCTTGCAAACAATGGTATAAAGATTTTCTGGCTCTGTGATTCAAGGAACTAATATGCTCTTGTTGGGACTGTCTACACTGGATAACAAACTGGTGAACAGGTGATGAGATATCTAGGATCAAGTATTGTGCAGCAGTTGTGTAGTAAACTCAGTGACAGTGGTCGTATTGTTACAATGGACATTTCACAAGTGTTCCACTTGCTGAAGCACTTCTCCAGAAAGATTTAACACTAGTTGGTCAACTTCGGCAAAACTAGCCAGACATTCCTCCTGTTATGAAAGCTTCAAACCACTGAGAAGTATTCCGAACTAAATTTGGATTAAAAAAAAAAAACGTTGTCATGGTGAGTTATGTGCTAAAGAAAGGAAAGGCTGTAATACTGTTTCACCATGCCTCACGATACAACCGTTGATGAACAAAGAAAAAGAAATCCATTATAATCAAGTACTACAATGAGACGAGGAGGAGCTGATGTAATGGAACAATTTGTGAGAACTTATTCATGCAAGAGACAATCAAGGATATGGCCTATGGTTATGTGGTACAGAGTTTTTGATGTGGCAAGTCTAAATGCGTTCATTTTGTCCCAATCACATCCAGATTTGGAGCAAAACCAGGCAGGCACACAAGAGTCGTCTGTTCCTGAAAGAACTGGTAAAGGAGCATGTTACCCCACAAATGAAAACCCAGCTGGAAAATACCTCCAATCTTCCTTGTACTGTTTTCACCTCAATGGAGGGGTGTGGGGTAGTACAGGCAGAACCTGCTCCATTCTCTGATCCTGGCCTGGTCAAGATGAAAAGGTGTCACTTTTGCTCTGCAAAACGGGATAGGAAAAGCTCAATGACTTGTCAGAAATGTCGCAGTCATGTGTGTAAGGAATATATCAATGTGGTTTGTTTTACGTGCATGGGCTAAAATACACTTGATCTGCTAAGAGTTTATAATGGAACAGAAAATATTTTTATTTTCTTTCGTTATGGTATGATATGGTATGGTGGTCATGGTTTCATATGGGTCTCACAGACCTGATTACTGAAAGCATGTAAAATTTCTGTTTTAGCTAAAAAAAAAAAAAATGTCCAATTTTTCCCATTTTTTCTCATTAGCCTGGAGCTATATTTTCTGAATGCATATAAACCTATGAAAAAACTAAGAACGAGTTTACACCACACTTCAGCAGTTTGTGATAAGTACTTCTGAAGTTCAGATTATATGTTTTTCATTTACATTTTTTTTTTAATTTTGTGTTTAAAAATATACTCTCATGATACCTAACAGGTTGCATGCAACATTTTCAATTAAAGTAACACATTACATTAATTATTAACCAGCCCAGTCCCGACCGCTTTTTTACCCACCACACACCTCCAGAACCCGAACGATTTTCAACTTGTATTTTTTTTTTTTTTTTGCTCAAATCTTCGCTTTTGGTGAGAAACATCGAAAATTCAGCAAGAAATCGCTCACCTGAAGTGAAAAATATTCTAAACAGGTAAGAGATCCCTCACCTGACTACCGTTTTTTGTCATGCCGCGTTCCATGAAATACGATCCCATTGCGAGGGGAACTTATCCAAAACCGCACAGCCTCGTAGATATTTATTTATTTGTTATGAATTTATACGTAGTGCAAGAGTACATTGCTTTTCACACAATAATATAGGCGATATAAACGTTTTTCCCTTACTAAATACATCAACATATTGCACCTAACTTGGTGATGTTATCCCCTCATTACTTCTGTTCATTACTAACTCTGGTGTCACATAATCTTTGTCCTCCACATCAGGAATCACTTTCGCCTTGAATTTCGTCATCAGAGAGACCGTGGTGCTACGTGTCTTTACTGGCCAGGTCACTGCTAACAGGTGAGTTGTGAGAAAATCGCGCACCCCCCGAGGGGGGGGGTGTTGAACAGGGTCAGGCGGTGCCTGGCTGGGGGTAGAGGAAGGTCTCCCACATATGTCTACCAAAAATCACCCGCGAATCTTGAAAAATGTGCAAATGACGAACCCTGCAATTGACTGACGTATGATGCACGTCGGTGAGTCTCAGCGTGAAAGAAACTTGTGACGTGCATCGTACGTCGGGGGTCCGGGCAGGTTAAAGGTGATTCATTGCCCGTAATTAATATAATTAGTAAGCATGTCTCCCAGACCCAAACACTGGAATGGTGTGAGGGTGGGACATGTCTGCATCCAAGGGTTAAAAACACACAAAAAAGGAACCACGCCATTTATAAAAAGCAACTGATGACAATAGAAAAGGGAAAGCAAGAAAATCATAAAGCAAAACCAGGAAAATGCCCTAAAACATTAAAAAACTGAAGAGCACTAAATTTTATAAAGAAGCCTGGCTGCTCACACAAAGGAGAGACCTCCTCCAGTCATAGAACAGGCATCCCCACCAAGCACTGAGGAAAGACAGAATTACCCAACACCAGCCCTGTGCCCAGCGAGGTACTGACAGTGCAAATCCCCAAGACTGGGGCATTCATCCACCACATGCCAAACAGTCAAGGGGACCAAGCAATCCTCAAAGACAGGAGGGGGAGACCCCTCCACTAAATAGCCATGAGAAGAACAGGTGTCACCAATAAGAAGACTCCACAAGGCCATCTCCCACTGGTGAGATAGATAATTGTAAGAGCCCACTGTTGGAAAAATGGCACGTAACTTTTTGGCTTCCTCTGCATCCCAACGCTCCTGCCAACAAACTCATCCATGAACAACCAGATGGAAAGCCTGAAGCAGGGAGCCGTCCCAAGACAGCAGCCGGACCAGACACCACTGCCTTAGCCAGAGAATCAGCACGTTCATTCTCTATTACCTCTACATGGGCCGGGACCAAACAAAACTCTACTTCACACCCAGGGTGCTTGAGGAAGAAAAGCCGGTCAAGAATTCAACAGCCAAAGGCTGAGGAGAGGCAAAGGAGAGCAAAGGAGCCCAAGGCTAAAAGTGCTGTTTGAGAGTCACCATATATAGTAAAAGCATTGCCTTGGTGGACAAAAATGAGCTATCTATCAATCTATCTATTGCCAGACGCATTAATCCCATAAGGAGTGGCCACAAACAAATTGCCTCCATGTTGCCCTTTTCCCCGCCACTGCCCTGCTTTCAACTCACAACCATCTCTCTCATACACCTTTCCACTCCATCCCCCAATTTAAATTGCATATAGCTCTGCAGTGAAAACTGAAGAATGATATGGAAGACTACCACCATGGCAAAAATGGTGGAAATACAACCCCTAATCCCGCACCAGAAGGAGACATGGACCCGTCAGTAAACACTGGGACAGAGCCTCTATGTTGTACCGAGTGTTCCAAAAATACATGACGAAGGTACTCAGGTGGGACACTATCCTTTGAACCGTCGTAATATTTACAAAAACTCACATCAGGAAGAAGCCAGGGAGCAACCCTTGGAGTTTGTATGGGACAGATTGAAACTGAAGCCAAATTGAATTCAGTCACTGCTTCTCGAACCCTATACCCCAAAAGATGAGGCATGCAAGGATCTTGGCTAAAGTAGGAAGTAAAAGACTGCCGTGTCACACAGGCACTGGTCAAAGAATCAGGGAGCGAAGAGCCTTGTACCAGCAACACACCAACAATGATTGACGTTGCAGGTTAGCACGGGAAAAACAGCCTTCAGCAACAGCTTGGGATTAGTGATGATCGAAAAGCACCCGTAGCAAGGCAGAGACCAGCATGATGTACTGCATCTAAAGTCTTGATTCTGGCTAGTGTAGCTGATGAGTAAACCATAAGCTGGTTTGGAGCTTGATATAGGTGGAGATGAGTCCTACAATCAGCACCGCAAGAAGTGTGAGCCAGGACTATCAGTAAAATAAGAGAATGCACACAGAATACCTTCAGGGTCTTCAGATGAGGAACCCAAACTGCAGTCAAACACTGGACCAAGAAATCCTTTCTCCTCCTCACATTGCAGTCTCCTGCTGGTCAAGGTTAGGTGAGGATCTGGGTGAACACTCCTAATCCTGCAGTACTGTATAGAAATGGTCTTTGATCTAGAAAAACGAAAACCATGGGAATCTGCCTAGGCAGAGACCATATACAGTGTGACTTGTAATCTTATCTTTACAGCAAGCATCCAAGAACCTGTATACCAAATAGCCAAATCATCCACATAGAGGGATGAGGACACGCCTACTGGCAAAGAATTTATAATACCATTAAACGCTACTGCAAACAAAGGCTCATTAAGGACTCTTCCCTGAGGGACACCCTCCTACTGAACTTGTGGCGCTGAGAAATAGCAACCCACATGAACCCTAAACTCCTGATCAGTAAGAAAGTCTCTGATCAACATTGGTAGGCAACCACGCATACCAAAGGCATGAAGTTCTTGCATGATGCCATAGCACCTAGCTGTGTCATAAGACTTTTCTGAGGCAAAAAATACAGCAACAAGATGTTGAGAAGCGGCAAAAGCCTCACAGATCGAAGTTTCATGTCTAATAAGGTTGTCTGTATCATAGCTAAGTTTCCAGAAGCCACTCTGTGAGGTGGAGAGTAAGGCACCCCTCTCCAGACACCACAAAAACCTGACAGTACTCATTCTCTCAAACAGCTTAGACACACAGGAAGTCAAATTGAGTGGACGATAACTAGAAGCATTAGAAGGATCTTTCCCTGGCTTTGGAATGGGAAGGACAGTAGCCATCTTCCAACCAATAGGCAGACAAGCTTTATTCCACACCCTATTAAGGAGGCCTAATAAAAAGTCAAGAGATCAGGAGGGAGGTGACGAAGCGTGGCATTATGATATTAATCAGGCTTGTAGCAGTATCTCTGCACTCCAGAAGAGCCGCAAGAACTTCTCCGACAGTGAAATCAATAGTATAAGACTCACCACCACGAGAACGGAAATCAAGACTCGTTCCGTCCTGATTCAACAGAGTACCTGCAGATGGCCTACACAGATCCTTTGCAAAACTTAAGAATAAACTGCCATGGAAAAAACAACTGTCGAAGGGGCACATACAACTGCCCTTCAAATCCGTACAACAGGAGGGGCAGATGGAGATAATCTGCCAGAGATCTTCCACACCCTCCTCCACACCAAAAACAGAGGGGTGGAAGAAGTAACCGTCGAAATATATGATCTCCACGAGCTACTGTGCACACTTTTCCAAACCCATCGATAATGAGCACGTGCCTTCTGAAAAGTAACTTCCAGGAAGACAACATTAATACTGGCTCGAAAGCAGCGGACAGCAACTTTGTAGTTCCTCCTTGCTGCAGCAAAATCTTTATTCCACTTGGGAAGACCCCAGATGTCCTAGGGATAGAGTGAACCCCAGCCAGGAAGAGAGTGAAAATAAAATGTTCATTTGCATCGTCAACAGTTGGAAAACCATAAACAGTACAAGAAACCTCACTGAGCTCTGAAAATAAAGGCCTGTCAGCCCTGTCAGTACACCAACTCGGAACATTGGTCACAGGTACAGCACGGGAAAACTGGACTACAACAGGATCGTGATCATTTCCATGCAGATCATTCAAAACTTCCCATGAAAAATGAAGAGCACAGTGAGGAGACACAAGTGCGAGATCTACGACAGATAAGGTACCAGTCTGGATATGGAAGTGGGTAGGGTCCCCATTATTGAGGACAATTAAATCATTATTCTCAATCAAAAAAGCAACACTCTCCCCACAAGGGTTATAAACTGTATCACCCCACAAGGGATGGCATCCATTAAAATCCCCAAGGAGAACACAGAGAGACAGCAACTGGTCAACAAGGCATTCCAAAACTGTAGAATCTAAAGGTACGGAAGGAGGAAGATAAACACAACTAATAGTATACACTTTCTCCATGTGCAGTAGAACCATAACCACTTGAACGGAAGACCATCAACCAAACACAGTACAAGGTACATCAGTGCGAGTAAAATGGCACAAACACCACGATGATCACTAGCCAGTAGAGGTGACACATGAAAGGCAGCATATCCACTGTGGGTGGGAAAAGGCCTACCATCAACCACAGTCTCCTGCAGACAGACACAAAGGGGGTTAAAAGTAGGAACTGCAACTCCTCCCAACTGGCCATGACACCTCAATAATTCCATTGAAGCAGAACAGGCAAAGTGTTAGCCATTATTATCCATAGGTCTTGGAAGGTGGGTAACGAGACCCACCAGGATGGGGATTATTATTTAAAAGGAGTTGAAAGGCTTTACCAGACCCACAGTCGACCTTTCCTACAGATGGTGGCTATGCCCCGGGGATCCTTGTAGGAAAAGGAGGGACCGAAACAGTCCCAGCTGAAGAGACACCATGTGAGGGTGGTAGCTCAAGTGCAGATTAATCACCTCCGCCTCAACAAGGGGAGGTGCAGGAGGAGCAGGACAAACCACCAGCACACCAGAGTATGTAGAAGAAAGCTTTGTGGGGAGTATCTCATCAGAGAGGGACTCTGATGATCCCCGGACATGTTTTGATGAATGAACTTTTGTGAGGCGATCAGATTCATTGTGACTGGCCATCACCACAAATGGAGGCACACCTCTTTCCTCAGACACTGTTGATTCAAGAGGAAGAGGGGATTCTGATTACATTGGCACTGAATTAGGAATCACAGTCTGAGTTTGTGGACGGTCACAATGGTGTCGCAGCGCTGCCTTGGTGCTGAAATGATATTTATCTCGGGAATATTATCCTCCCGTATTTAATACTG
>JAGKTI010016935.1:0-18958 GCA_018397915.1 Birgus latro | reverse complement strand
CTCTCTCGTCCGTCTCTCAGCTTCTTCGTCGCCCCTGTTCCTCATCCACTCATTATATGCTTTCTTCTTTTGTGCCACAGCCTCTCTCACCTCTTCAGTCCACCATGCTGTTCCCTGAACCCCCTTTCGTCTTCTCTTCACCCCACACACCACCTCACATGCTGCACAGATTTCTTCTGTGAATACCTTGCACACACCCTCCACGTCCCCCATCTGCTCCAATCTATATTTACCCAATCGCTCCTCCACTTCCCTTCTATATTCAGCCTTTATCTGATATGCCAAAAACATTCATCACATTCTGTAGCTTCACATAAACATATCCAATAGTCAGTCCAGACACTGTCACGTTAAAAGGGGTGCCAAATCCCTGATCATTCACTTCTTACAACATTCATCCAGCCAGCTCGATCTCTTGTGAGTCCCCAAGCCTCACCAACTTTCATATCTCTCTTCCTTACACTCATCTACCATATCCCTCCACCTTCTCCTTGGCCTACCTTTCCTTCTTCCTTTTTCAAATTTGGTCAGATTCACTTCACCACCCTGTTGTTATAGTTACCACCTAGCATAGTATTATATCTGTTATTTTGTTTTCAGTTTTTGTTAGAAGGAATGATTTTGTGGGCTTCTGGCCTTTGCTTTCTCTTCATTGCATTAAAAAAAAAAGAAAAAAAAATTGGCTCAGTTTTCACCTACTGTGTATCAACTGTTGTGATGCTGTTATGGGTAAATTATGATGCAGATGAGATGGAGGAATGGAGTAGAGAGATATATGAGAGAGGGGGTGTAAGCTGGGGGGGGGAGAGCAATGAAATGGCAGGGGACAGGGTGACATGGAGGTGATTTGTTTGTGGCCACCCCTCATGAGATTGAGGCATGAGGCTATAGATGGATAGATTGATAAAGATCACTTCTACTTATAAGGTTTTCAATAATTGTAGCTTCATAGCAGTTAAAAGTGGATCTGTGTTGATATAGCATTTATTAGTCAATTTAGCCCAAGAACAACCTCCTGAAGTTTCTCACACACTTTCCAGGACACTCTGTATACTTACTGTATGTTCTGTGGTAGCAGACCCAATGGCGTTTCTCAGATTCTGTTACAGGTAATAAATATTTGTGAAGTCTTATGTGGACATCTTGACTTCATTTTGCAAATATCTTCTCTGTGTTTAAACCTTTCACTGCCATGATATTTTTTTTAAAATTGATTTTGGGAGATTGTTGAAGCACAAGGTTTATCTGAAATGTGAGCCTAGTAGACTGCAGGCTGAAGTTGCCCTTTCTACAGTCCACCATCAGATGACAGAGAGGGAGTTGAGGATGTTTGTATAACCGACCAGCGGATGTCTGGCAATATCTGTGCCACCACATGAAGGCATCCCACTCCAGACTGCAGGGTTACATAAAACATTCCTTTACTCCTTCACTATCTGGGGTTCCTCCTTACTTTAATATCATCTGATGGTTGCCAAGTCAGTTGAAAAATCCATCATGGCAGCCAAGGGATTAACACTGGTGAATGCTCATCGTTGAAATGTTTGTGCCTCGGCTGGAGGTGATAAATGTATTTCTATACTCAAGGAATAACTCCTAATTGTTCATAACTGATGTAAGAGATATATTACTGTACAGTGTATGGATGTGCATATTATAAAGTGAACTTAATGGCTAAATTTTAATTCATGATCCTTGAAATTTTCAGTCATCATTAGCATCATGACTTTTTTCCCAGCCATGGATGGGGTGAGTTAGGGCCCTAAATAGCAGGGAAAGAGAAAGCATGAGAGAGAAAAAACTACCAATGACATGTCTAGTGAAATGGGCCAGACACACTCACACATCATTCAAACCACCGGAATCCTGGCTGCACTTCAAACGTCTACCCATCTGTTCATATTTTGAGGTGCATGTGCTGTATAATCATTGTTTATGAGAGTTTTCCCTGCATTTTAATTGTTTGTGATGCTTCCCCCCCCCCCTCCATCTGTATTACGATAATTGTTTTAGCATTTTCCATATTTTAATGCTCTGTTTTTGTTGTACAGTAGTCCTGTTTATTGCTTTCAGTTTTTTTTTTTTTTTTTTGTGATTTTCACATTTTAGTTGTTGAGTGTATTATTTGTTGGTGTACACAATATTTTAAAAAATTTTGCTTTTTGTCATACACTGCTGATGACCTTAGCAAGTGAGATGACATGATTCTTGTTTGTTGTCATCATTGTCTTCACTTTCTTTCCAGCATAATCATCATAATGCAGTATTAATTGTTTACTTAGGTTCTGTTTGTATTATGTAATTCCTCATGTTTACTTGAGCTTTGATGCTGAAGAGGGATTCCTTCATGTGGTGCCACTGATATAACCAGGCATTGAAGTAACACAGTTATAGAGAGGTATCTTGTTTTGGCCTCAGGCTTATTGAATGTGTACTCAGTGGACTGAAGGCTGAAGTTGCTCTTCTGCAGTCCGCAGTCCACCATTCTCTCTTGGGGGCCAAGCGAAGAAGATGAATGTTTATATAACTGTACTGTCATTGCCAGCATGTGAAGTGTCCCTCACCAGCACCACCATGTGGTTGAATCAGTCAACTGGGTACTGTATTAACCTGCCCAGTCCCGACCTATTTTTTACAGAACACACCCTCAGAACCCGACCGATTTTTTTTTCTTCTCAAACCTCCTGTTTTGGTGAGAAACATTGAAAATTCATAGAGAAATCACCCTCCTGAGCTTAAAAATGTTGATACAGGTGTCATTCAGCATTACGTTTTCCATCTTTTTCAGAGTACCTGGCTAAAGAAAATGAACTATGGAAGGGTTAACTAATTCAAGTCACTTTAAACTACATATTTATTTATTTGATACGAATTTATGTGTAGTACAAATCTATATTGGTTTTCACACAATATAGACGATAAAAGCATTGTTCACTCACCCAGAACCCCAACATATGGCACCTTCCTTTACGACATTACCACCTCATCACTTCTGTTTGCTTCTACCTCTAGCTTCTTTGTCCTCCACCTCTGGAATCACTTTCACCGTGAATTTCGTTATTGGAGAGACCGTGGGGCAGTGTATCTTTACTGGCCAGGTTACTGCTAACAGGTGAATTACCCAGTGTGGGGGGAGGGGGGGGCAGGTGGGGCCAGGCAGTATCCCCACTTGACAGCAGGTAGAGGAAGGTCTCCCACATATGCCTACCGAAAATCACCCGTGAATGTTGAAAAATGTGCACATGATGGGCCTTGCAATTGAGTGACGTACAATCCACGTCAGTGGGTCTGTCCGCAGAAAAAAGTAGTGACGTGCATCGTACGTCGGTGGGGCTCGGCGGGTTAAGGTTTTCTATAGGTGGTGAAAGAAACTTCATTGTTGTCCTGATATAACTTTACTGAAATAATAACATCCTTGTAACTCAGAAGGTGAATGAGTCGAGTATTCATGGCATTTTGCACCAATGTCAACATAAAATAGCACCTCTAAGATTACAGACAATTAGCACATCAACCCCAAGAGTCTGTAATGGCCAACTTCAGTGTTTTATGAGAAGGTGATGCAGAGAACACGAGTTATGGATAAAACCATATTCCTCACCGGTTTCATCATGAAGTTGGCAAAATCAGCTGAGGGGGAGGGGGAGAAAGAAATGAAAAAATAAAAGCTTGGAGGAAAATCATCAGTAAATTCCTAACAAGTTTCAGTAGGAAAAAAAAAAAAAATCCTGTTGTATTTCACCAACATAAGTAGACCTCATGGTGGAAAAAAAAAAAAGTACAATAAATGAATAAATAAATGCTGCCTGATTTAAACTACATACTTCACTAGCATGAGACAGGGTAAATTCTGGCTATTTTCTTCCAGTTTTGCAGTTATGATTATCACATAGACTGATAAGAATATTAGTGTTACCTTTACCTCTGACAGTCTGTAACCTTCGTGTCTCTGCTTCACCCTCTTTAATTGTCCTTATGTCTCAACTTCCTTATTTAGTTAAAATTTGAGTCCAACTAAACGGAAATGTGCATAACAGGACTTAAGGCCGTGTTGTAGAAACTGTAAGCACAAAAGTCTGGTCAAGCTGCCTATTGATGTTAATTTCTGAAGCAAAATATGGCAACAGACACATCTAACTTTTCTGTATTGTTATGGTACCTTCTGTAGTTGATTTTTTTTTGCATAACCCCTTTCAGCTTAGTTGATGATTGAGTGTAGCCAGACTGGAGGGTTGATTTGACTATACTCTTTTCGCTTTAACTTGGCCTAAAATTGCCATCCTTCTTCCTTGAATGATGAGTTATAACAAGAGATTTACTACACAATATGATGCAAGTGCTATGGGATGGATATTGAGCTGTAGTATTGTCTTTTCCTGCCACTGAGCTATGTATAATAAAATGCAATAGGATGAAAATCAGGGCCAAGTTAAAATGAAAGATCTGTAGCAATTAAGCTGACTAATTCCTTCCCATTACCAAAACTTCAGTTTTTATGTAATGTCGACTTAATATCTCTATGCTGTGGAAGTGATCCAGGTCCCTCAGATGAAAACAAACTGACTATACACTCAAATGTTTTGTGTACATAATGAAAAAGAAGACAGCCAGTCAATGTTACACATATTGTAGTGTAATGGGGTATGAAACAAAGCTACCATTGTCCAACTCAACACCTCCATTTGTCTCTTGGACTTGAAGCCTGGCACATTTACACAACAGCTACTCTGAGCTGAGACCTCTACCACCAACCACCAACCACCAACCACAGGTGTCTTCATAAATAATTATAAAAAATTAGGGGCTTGCTCATACTTTTGTGCACTCAGTTTTAACCCCTTGAATCTTGAATCCTGAAGGGGAAATAAGGACCTGGATAACAGGTAGATAGATGGACAAATAGTCAGATAGACAATAAAATCATCTGAAGGTATAGTTCATACCAAGCTAGATTTACACTTGGCAACAGCTCACACCCTTCCACAGCTGCCCATATTCCCTTACTTTAACTCAATCACCTTTAACTATAATCCAATCCATCATCATCATCATCATCCAGACCTCATTTCCCATCCAGAGTTATGGTTACAGGAGATGGAGTTAGAGTGAGGTTGTGTGGGCAGCTATGGAGGGGTGTGAGATGCAGCTGTGTGCAACTCTAATTTATTGTGGATTATGGCAAGAAGAAAAGGAGAAATAGGCTGCCAGATGAAGAGGTTAACATATATTGTAGCTGGAAGTAGCAACAAGAAAACAAAAAAGGATGTAGGAAGATGTAAATGGAAAACAAACTGGCAAGAAGAAAAATAAAGGACAGCAAGAAGAAAATGAAAGTGCATGTATGAGAAAGAAAATGAATAAGAAAGTGTGTGGAAGAAAACAAAAAAAGATGTGGCAAGAAGAAAATTAATAAGGATGTGGCAAGAAGAAACTGAATAAGGATGTGGCAAGAAGAAAATGAATAAGGATGTCATTTGGCATCCAGTGACTTACTTTACTGGTTTATTAGTGTTACTAACAGGTGACTTTATTCAACTTAGGAAAGGCATCTCATATTACAGGGGTTACTAAAGGCTACATCTAAGCCCAGTGCTTAGAAATGTGTCTGCAGCTGAGTAAAATCACCTGGGGGATGGAGGGAATGTCATCCGATTCAAGAGGCTAACAAAATGGCCGTGAGAGAATAGACTTAAGACTTTTTACTTGACAAGGCCCTGTACACTCTGCTTAATTGTATGAAGGGCCCCGGCTGCATTTTCCTTGGCGGCCTGTAGGTAGCCGGGACCCTCTTCTTGGATATAACTGATCCCTTGAAGAACGTACTCCCACGCCACACCTGCCAGGACAACAATGTAGTCTGTAAATGAGGAGGTGTATCTTCTAACACCTGCTACTAGTGTCATGAGTGCCTGGTTTCTACTGAGTTCCTCACACGCAACTAGAAACTGTTCATATAGGAAGAGCACTGCTGATTTGATAGCGTCCAGCAAGGAGGGCCAGTCCACATTGTTGGTGATCCAGTCGTAGCTCAAAATGGCATGCTCCTTAAGCCACAAGTAGCTGATCGTCAAGCTCTCAGAAACAGGCTTGGTGTACACACTGAGATCACCTGTGTAGTGTTCTAGCGATGACCAGAGTTGTGAAGTGGTCTGGGAAACTGTCTCGCCTACGGTCTGTGCTGTTTTCAACAAGCTGTCTGGTTGGAAGGCTTCATAAGCAAGAGTGCCAAGGTACTCGGTGTTTTCTGCGATGAGTGGGAGGGCAGTGGTGATGCCATCGATGGTGAGATCCCCATCCGTGTAGATGTAAAGCCCAGATGCAATGGCTCCCAGCAGTACCACAAACAGCAGCATGTTTATCCAACCCAGTGCTGACCACCCACCTGTGAAGATTGTATTTATTACTTCAGTTATCAAATCATCATTGTCCTAACCTCTCTTCCCACTCACAAACAGCATCATCTAACCCAGCAATGATGACCCGCCTGCAAAGATTATACTCATTAGCTATTACTTCCTTATATAAACAATTCATACATCACCATCACAACCTTTTTTTCCCCACACACAAACATCATGTTCACTCACTAAGCAATAACCATGCACCTGAAATGGTTAAACTCATTACTATCTAGCCCACTGTACAAACAGTTAATGCAAGTTTTTAAATACAAACACCAACATCATAATTATCATCTCCAATTTCTTGTTTCCTCCTGGGAACCACAGAGAGGGGATAGCCATGACAGAAATCCCTCCAGGCTACTTTATTCTCACATACCCCTCTTGCTCTCTGTCTCAAACACTTTTCTTCCTTCTTTCTCATCAATATACTGTTCTCTCAGTTTCTCCACATATCTGCCTCTTCCAACATCTTTTCTACAAAGCATCAGTACCTAATACATATCATCAGCTCTGCAGGTGTTAAATCATCAACCTGAATTAACAAACCTGACTTGCGCTGTGTTTTGCGCTGTGGCTTGGTGACTGGCTTAGGCTCAGCAGTGTAGTGTTTCTCCTGACTGGCAGCTCCGTTGGCCTGTGTCTTCTGCGCCTCCTGTTGTGCTCGAAGCTCTGCCTTCCGCTTCTCCTTGGCTGCCTTCTTCTCGGCCCTCTTCTTGGCAAGTTTAGCTTCCTCAGCTCTCGCACGCGCTTCCTCCTTCTCTGTAATGAGAAAGCAGAATGTATTAACTCTTTTTCACTGCAGAGAGATGCCTTCACACAGTAGAAATGATATAAGATTGTAAGTAAGGAGCATCTGCACTAAAAAACATGACAACTTCCTGCCTCACATTATGAAGGATACAGACTGACACACTATTAACATGGTGGAGGAAGCACTAAGTAACCAAGTGTATTTATCTGATAAACCTGAGCACTCACAAAAATAAGATAATACACTGATAACAAGCTAGGTGACAGTTTATGCCAGTCAGAGGTGAGTGACTGGTGCCCCTGTTTTAATCCCTTGAGTCAAAGGATGTCTCATGATTATGTTCTTGTCACCGGTAGATGATAATACTGCAACAGTTGAAGCACCTAGTTCATCTGGATGCAATCTCAGTGGACTGCATGCTGAAGAGTCCCATTTCCCACATTCCACCACCCTCCTCTGGGGGACAAGGAAGCATTGGAAGGATGTTTATATACCCAGGGAGCTGAGATGCTCTGTTATATCAGTGCCACCGCATGACGGTGTCCATCTCCAGAACAACACCTCTCATAGTGATGAACTTGCTTAAGGCCAAATCAAACCCTTTCACTAAAAAGGAGTTTCCTAAGCTGAATGAAACACTCTGGAAGTAGCAAGAATTAAGCAGAAAATGTCAAGACACTGCCCACATTGACTTCCTCCACCCTGAGTCAACCATATTTGTACAGTCTCTTGCAAGTCTTGTTCTCATGACCAGCAATGAGTTAGGTCTTACAAAACACACAGTGCTTGCTTTTTTCTGTACAACCTTTCCCTTGTTGGCTGGCCTTCATCTGGTCCTGGAGTTTTCTTCAGAAGCTAACAACTTCCTTCTCTTCTCAGGCATAATAATGTGCCATTCTTATGTTCATAACACAACATCTCACAGTTTTTCTACCACTGGAGTGTTAAAAAAAAAAAAAAAAATCATCCATTTTTCCCACCCAAGGATGGGGTGAGGTCGGGAAAAGAAAGGGGGGGGGGGAAATCAGAGGTAGAACTAATTCACAGCATGTCCAGTGAAATAGGCCATTACAATCATTCACTCACCACTCAAGTGCACAGAACCTAACTCCTCCTCAAGTTTGTCTCCCAGCCCCCATCGGATACTGGAATCTGTGGAGGTGTTACACAATATTTCTCGCAAATGCTTAACACTCATGCTGGTCCAGACAGGTCCCTGACTCTTTACCCCCACTGAAGTGTAGGGGTCTGATGCTGGACTACCACAATGCATGACATATAAGGGTAAATGGCCAGTGTTATTCCCCTGGTGGTATTACGTGACTAAGAACCCTCTGGTCACATTTTTTAGATCACCCCTACATGAGGCAATTACTCCATCTGGGGTGTGGTGGTGTGGGGGGGGGAATGGCACCCCACCAACTTCTCCTGTCTGTCAGCCTACAAAAGTCCTACATTCAGCCACCTCACCTTTCTCCTTCCTCAACTTCTCTTGTCTCTCGGCCTCCATCTGCTCCTGGAGCCTCCGCAGGTGTTGCACAACGTTTTTCGCCGCGTTCTCACACTCCCGCTGGTTCAGGCAGTCCCCAGCAATCTTGCGCAGGCTGGGGGTGAGTGGGTTTCCCTTTAGGTCCAACCACTTTAGGTTCGGCAGCTGGCAGAAGGACAACGGCAACTCTGTCAACTGTGGAAGAAAATTTCTGTTATTATTGTTATCTCTGAACCATACCTCACCAAACCCAGAGGTGGGAAAGAAGATCCCACTCATGATGATGATATTATTATTATTATTTACTGTTATCTCCAATCACTTTAGGCTCAGCAGCTGACAAAAAGATAATGGCAGCTCAGTCAACTGTGTGGGAGATAAGTACTGCTGCTGTTGTTACTACTATTATTATAAATATTTTTATTCTTACTGTTATTGTTACCAGTATTTACTATACAATATTTCCAACCACTTTAGGCCTGGCAACTGGCAAAAGAATTGCAGCGACTCTGTCAACTGTAGAAACAAACCATTAATTCTGCTGGAGAACACTAAATTATGGGTCAACAACATCTGCTGTTTCGTTTTCGTTTTTGAAGGCTCCAACATGCTTGCATGTGTCGGCCTTGGTCACCTAATGGCGGCTCTCCACGCTGCTCGATCTCTGGCAGCCTCCCCATTCAGTCCCTTAACCCTTAAGTCACATTTAATGACCTCGTCCCATGTCTTTCTCGGTCTACCCCTCCCAACCCCTCCCCCAATATTAACACTTCTCACCCTCTGTACCCAATTATCATCCCCCATCCTCTCCACATGTCCAAACCACCTCAGCCTACCTCTCCTCATCACAGCACCAATACACTCCAGTCCCATCCTACCTCTCAACTCTTCTATCGTAAACCCAGCCCCCCCAGGCCTTGCACGCAGAGACGCACTGCACATCCACCTAATCATTGTCATTTCTGTACGTTTAAACCTGCGAATATCCTCTTCCTTTACTGCCCAGGTCTCACTACCATACAGCATCACACTCCTAACACATGCTGCATACAAAGACCCCTTAGCACGTAAGGAGAGTCCTCTCAATGTCAGGAGAGGCAACAGCTCCCTGAACTTCTTCCAACCACTTCTCACTCTAGCAACCGAGCTAACTCCAGCCCCACCTCCGGCACATAACATGTCTCCCAAATAACAAAACTCCTCCACACACTCAAGAGACTCACCTGCAAGTTCAACCCTCTCATGCCTAACAATCTCTGCCTGCTCTCCCCGACACACAGCACACATGAAATCAGCATTATCTTGCAGTCTACCTCTAATACCACTACATCTCTTGTGCACCCACTTATCACAAACACTGCACAAGATGGAATTACTTCCCACACCCATGTGGCAAACTGCACATGGCCACTCTCCCTCTCCTCTGATTGTACCGCCACCAACCCTAGATATCATCACTTTTGTTTTATCTGCATTTACCCTTAAGCCCTTGTGCCCCATACCATCTCTCCACTTCTTAAATCTTTCCTCAGCCTCCCCTTCATTCTCAGCAATCAACACCAAATCATCAGCATACAACATCTCCCATGGGAGTCCATCTCTGAAGTCACGTGAGAGGGCTTCAAGCACCATGATAAACAACAAGGGACTCAAAACTGACCCCTGATGCACACCAACATTCACGGGAAACTCATCACTCAAAGCTCCATTCACCCTTACCTGAGTGTGAGCACCCACGTACATGGCCATAACCACCCTAACCAGCCACTCTTCCAACCCTAGCTTTCTCATTGCCCACTTCACCACCTCTCTAGGGACTCTGTCAAAGGCCTTTTCCAAATCAACAAAAACAAAATACAATTCCCTTTTCTTGCCAATATATTTTTCCTGAAGCTGTCGAACAATGAATATGGCATCAGTGGTCCCCCTGCCTGGCATAAACCCAAACTGCATCTCATTGATATTCACTCTTTCTCTAATCATACCTTCTAGAACTCTCTCCATTACTTTCATTATCTGATCTAAGAGCTTTATACCTCTGTAATTTCCCCTTTCCAGGGCATCACCCTTCCCTTTGTACACATTTACAATTACACTCTTCACTGTGTAGTCTTTTTTTTTTCTGTATATATGCTGATTCAGTTATATATTGTATATACGGGATAACATGCCAATTTAGAGCCAAGAAGGTTGATGGATATGGTGAATGAAATCTATGTTAACTGACAGGAAACACGTCAACTTGGTATTCAGTGGACTAGCTCTGTGGCAGGTGTATACAATACAACTACAGTCACCTCATTCCATGAAAATAACTAGTCTTGGGATCTTCTGAATGCTCAGCAGTCAACATTTATCATCATCATCTAATCCTGTGCTGCCCCAGGAGTGTAGGAGCCCAGAGCTAAGGAAATTGGTCCTGACATTTATGATGAGAGTGACCAGCCTCAATCATCCCTGAGTGGCATTTCATGAGCAATAAACCTCAACCACCCCCTGGATATAAACCTGCACCAGCTCAATCCAATTGGAGCATCTTAATTACCCACTAAACCACCAGGTGCCATAATTTGGCTATATAGTTACCATCCAGCATTACAAGACTCTTCACATTGCTTTAACTTAACAATTATGCACTAGTATCAGAGTAGACAGACAATATAAAAAATCTGTCAGCTTTTTAAAAACGGCTTGTGCTTTTGTCACGGGATGTGGTATGGTGCATCAGATAAATCGGACATTTTTGTTACTCAACATATGGTGCCTAGGAAGCTGATCAAAGTACAGGATATAGATAAACTGAGACAGATAGAATTTCAAAGTACTCTAGGAAGCCTGTGACAAAACAGGATATAGGTGGATATGGATAGAATTTTAGATTACTGTTACATATCGTACCTGGGAGGCTCATGATGAAAAAAGATATCCTGTTTTCTCTGTTCACTACCTCACTAGTATGGCATCTTTTACACTTTATTCTTGCTGTCTCCACAAGATTTTCCTCATCTTAAGACTTAATGAAGGCTGTATCTAACCCTTCCAAGTCAGCAAGTCACTCCTGAACTGATCTGTTTGAAGACAGCAAAATATACTGAAGAAAGAAGAGGAAGAGGAATGTTTGAGAGACTGGGAGAGGTGTGGGAGGATAAGGCAGCCTAGAAGTGCTTCTGTCACAGCCATCCCCCGTATGGGTGTTCTGAAGTTGGAATGTTGGAGACTCTGACCCAAGGAGTTACATACAGCCTCTAGTATCCCCCTAACTATACTCTTTTCACTCTAACCTGGCCTAAAATTTCCATATCCATGATGATGCAATTTAACCTGGCCCTGGTAGTCCTGTTTATGATTTGACTCAGACTCCCACACAATCAATCTGTAAATGACCTAATTGTTGCAGAGACCCAGGTGCCTGAGGATGAGCAACCTGTAGAGATTCTGTGGCAGTTTCCTGATCTTGTATGAGGCAAACTCGAGTCTGGTGATGTCTAGCCAGTATAAAACCTCAAAAAGCTATAAAATGAACCTGATTGTTGTAGAGATCCAAGTGTTTGAGGTTGTGCAGCTTGTAGAAGTTCTGTGGCAGCTCCCTGATCTTGTTTGAGCCCAACTCAAGTCTGGTGATGTTGGTGAGGGTCTGGGCAAAGGTGGTAGGCAGGGTTGTCAGCTGGTTGCTTGATAAGTCAATCTTGGTGGCACGTGGTAAGGCTGCCTGTTGTCAATGAGGTTTATTATTATCATTATTATTATTAATAGTAGTAGTAGCAGTAGCAGCATTGAAGTAGTAACACCTGGTTCATCATCCTAAGCTAATGTACCACTAAAAAACTGGATGAAAATCTAGGAAAGCTCCCACTCCCATAACATAATATCCTATGTAACTTTTCATTTATAAATAAAAATCTGATTATTAAAGGCCCAGTACTGTAGTGGGTTTTAAAACTTGTGGATATATGTACTATACTTTTGAAGTTGGTAAATATAAAACATACTCAATACCACACACAAAGGAAACTCAGGATCTAGCAATGGTGAAGCTATGTTCTTCTGTCCTAACCTTGACAGCACATTCATTCCTACTCAACTTGGAGTTAAAAAAAAAAAAAAATCAATGTCTAAAAAGGAGTTCTTGGGTTTTTCCCAAATGTTCATTCGTTTATAAAGGCTCCAGTATACTTGCATGCATTGGCCTTGGTCACGGGCTAGTAACTCTCCATACACGGATGCACAGGATAAATGGTGAACTGAAAGACGTAATTTTGGTTGGAATTAATACTACTTGGCCTGTCTTGTTGTGGCCACAGGTTCATCTGAAACATGACTCAAGTGGAATGCAGGTCAAAACTGTCCTTCTCTAGTTCACCATCCTCCTTTTGGTGGAATATGGAGAAAGTAAGGGGATGTTTGTATAGCCAGGCAGTAGAGTCACCCAGTTATATCAGTGCCACCACATGAAGGAATATCCCTCCAGCACTCCCTAGTCCATAAGACAAGCATGCATAAACATAACCTATTACATTTCTTTTTATGGCAAAAGACTGTAATACTGATACTAGCAGAACTTTTCTTCTTGGTAATAATTAAATAATGGGAACTACTGCTGAGAAACAATAATCACAAGTAATACACTAAAGCATTTACAACCTGAAAAATCCTGATATTTTGTTAATACCAACTTCAATGATTTCCATGACAATATATATCATATACTTTTCACTCAGCCTAGCAACATCATTCTAATGCACCGGGTCACCTCCACAACAAACCCAAACAACACCCAAACCCGTAGCACTGTCATGGCGTTCTAAAATTAGCACCTCGCATGTGCTATCCAAAAGAACAAAGTGTCCATGAATGGGAAAACTACTCAAACAATCACTAAAGGCAAAAATACCATATATGTACTACTGTATTGTCCATGAACATATTTAACCACTTACTATCTCCTTAACCGGCACGTCTGTCAAGCTCATCATGCTCAGGTCAAGCTCATCGCCGTCTAGCTTGTCTCTCAGGCTGTTTTTCGACATCTTGGCCAAGAAATTGAAGAAGGAATCAGGTAGGGTGCAAGAAAACAGCTGACCAAGGTAAACAGCCGTCAAACTGGCTATGTGTAACTTGTCGGCCGGATCCCAGGCGTTGGTGCCACGTTTTCGCCTCAAACCAATATTTTACTCAAAGAAATGCTACTTTCTTATATTCGCATAATTTAGTACTTAAAAGTATTTATTTCTACATCTTGTCTGTCCTTAAAACTAAGCTTAAATGCCACATGTCAAAGTAACTGGGACTATCATCGACACTTGGCATATAAAACAAGCGCGTCGAGCCTTGCGCAAAGTTTACTAACAAACTTTTGACAGGAGGATTTGGCGAGGACTTCGAACGATTAAATTACGTAATTCTAGTCAAAGAAGCACTTAATTACCACTGTTCGTATTTTTATTTAAGCCGCGATATGAAACCGTTTGGTTTTCATGTCTTTCACTTCCTTTTGGAGCTTTCCCGATTAATAATAAAGTTGTAATTTACGCCAATCGAATAAGTTTACAGACGGACTAGAAATAAAAAGCTTAATCCATTCTGCGCTTGAAAAAAATATCGTATATATATTTTCATCTGGAAAACTGCTGGGATGTGAACAGAGGATATAAACATGCCTTGAAGCTCTATAATTTACTCGTTCCTTATCAATAAACTACTTGTTTTCCAGTATCAAGACTGCTATTACAGCTGCTACATACCATTAAGACCGTTAATATTTTAAGATCATTATAATTTGTAAGTAATTTTTGGTGTGCGTTATCTAATAATTTTATGATAAGTTAGCGTAGATTCGAATATTTAGGCGGGAAAAATGGCGAGGAGTGAGTCTACACGATACGAAGTCTCGGTCATTAATTCGCCCAAAACTCGAGAACTATCACCCACATCCCACCCAAAACTACCAGAACATTGCGGCAACGTGTGTGGCATATTCTGTGCAATCCACGAATCGGGAAAATCAAGGTACAGGAAACTAGTGTTTAATATGTGTGCGCGACATTTCTTAAGAGGGTTGCGATTTGAATTTCAAGACTCGAAACTTTGAACCTTGAAGGAAGTTGCCCCGTACAAATGATTGCCTTGTTATTGGACACTGGACATCTTTATAATGTGTTTTACTAATCCGCGGAAAATAATTGATGCAAACTGTGAAATCTTTGTAAGTGAGAGTGGACTGAAAAAAATTATCCTCAATTGAACTTCAGTTCGATGACATGTAGATCAGTTTATTTGCTGCTTTCCGACTATTTTAATTCAACTTCAGAGTTTTCATTTATTTTATATATTTTTCTTTGGAGGAGTTAGGTGCGGCCAATACCAACCCTTTCAGTACGAGAGCTTTCCCAGGTGAAATAAAATGGTAAGGAAGCAGTAAAAATAAAAGATTCGTCACTCGGAGTGAAGGGGTCTTCTACTTCAGTACGATGACTTAGTTTTGTGGTAATGTTGCTACTACTGGACTGTGGTGCTGCAGAAGGACGCCTTAGCGCCGGGCGGTGGAGCTGCCTGGATATGCAAACGTCACTCAGTGCCCTCCCAGACCCCCGAAAGGAGGGTTGTTCGTTAATGTTCAGAAACAATAACTGCAGTTCAATTATTCTGAAATATTTATTTATTTTATTAGCTACTGCGCATTAAATTGTCTGTGTACGCCGCAGGTGAAAACATTTCAGAATACTTCACTCGCAGCTGTGGCCTGTGATTGTTTACCAAACAGTCTGGTGGTGGCAAGAATAAAACACGGAAGACGTCATCGGTTAGAAGAGGTTCAGAATTTAAGTGCTGTGATCGCGTCTTGTTATCTTACCTGGTGGGCTTCCCGGACCCTGAGCCTGCCCAGAGGAAGGGCCCACGGAAGCCACACACTGCTGATGCGCCAGCCCACAGACAATAGGAAATAAGAAAAAAAACAAAGCAACGATATAGGCTGGAAGGTGCACCATATGCAGCTAGGAAGTAACTACTTGCTGAAGAGTGAAGTGGGGAGACAGGGGCAGACAGCAACAGGACAAGAAAGAAATATCATCATACAGTTAATGGAAGTGGAACATGGAGTCACCAAGATGGGAAGTGAGAGCTGGTTTAAAAGAATCTAGGTCCTGAATAGAAACAACACAGTCGGACAGGGAATTCCAGAGTGATACGCATCCGATACTGAAGAATCTCTTACGCACTTCAAGATGACATCTGGAGTGGGCAGTCTTGAACTGGTGACCCCGAGTAGTAGGGTAAAGAGGACGGGCAAACAGATCATCTGGGGGTCAATGAAGAGTTTCCATGAAATATTTGCCAGTATTTGATGACGTCATGTCGAAGCAGTCTCCCTAATTGAACGGAGAATAAATTCAAAGCCCTCAATCTACTCGCATAGTCGAGGTTTTCAAGCCCCTGTATAGACCTTGTTCAACGTCGCTGTACTGATTCCAGTAGCCTAAGGTCACCTATGTACCCCAGATTTCACAATGACGAGGAGTACTCCAGCAATGGACGGATGTGGGAGATATACCCCTAGGGGGATCATGAATGTGGCATCACTATTTACTGTGGACTTCAAAATACTGTTTGACAGGGACCCAGCTTTATGAACCAAGTTTGAAATATGTTGTGATATTTGTAATCGATACGAAAAAAAATAGTGTGTGTGCGTGTGTGGATTTGTCCCGTAATCAACAAACCAACAGACTATATCCTCGCATCGCATAAGGTTGGTGCTGTTTTGTTTGTTTGTTTGTTTGATTGAATGAAATTGTTTCGGGTCTGGATATTTCAGGGCTAGGGTTGAGGAGCTGTTTCGTTGGTATTTCACTTTGTTTCAGTATCAATTTAGCATAACCATTTGGGAATTTATGATACGCAATAGACTTGATTAGTGACGCAAGTTTCAGGTGTGGCTGTTTTATAGTTTGTTTGTTGTGTTTTTTTTACATTAGTACAGCCATGAATATTGGGAATTTCTACGCAGTAGATTGTTGATTAGTGAAGTTGCAAATGAACGTTTTAGCTTTTTTTTTTTTTTCCCCCCCGCTTACAACCATGGCATCTTAACTGAGAACTATATTTAAACATTTTTATGGTATATGAAGGTATATATGAACGTTTAGCAGTCTGTTTTATTTTATTTATTTTTTCCCTCGCGTACAACCATAGCATCTTAATTGGGAACTGTAGCATAATAAATTCTTTTGGTATATGAAGGTACAGTTTACATGTGTTGGGGCAGTAGTTTCGATTTTTTTTTTTTTTTCAGTTTCCATTGTGGCAGATGTGCTTTATTAGTAAAACACGAAAGTGTTGTATGAAGCTTGTAAACATAGGAAGGTGTGTGTGTGTGTGTGTGTGTTGGTTCCACATGCTGTACACTCAGTCTTAGTTCAGGTACTTTTCCAGCTCAACTCTTATTGACTTTTTAATCTCACTTCGCTGCGCTTTTTTTTACCAAGTAAACTAAACACTGCTCTTTGAATACTTTTGAGGAACTATAGCGCATGGGACTGGAGCATTTAAAAAATGCAGCATCAGAATTACGCATAACTGGACCCTAAACTGCCAGAGATGTAGATGATGATGAGTTATTAGGCCCTATATTAATGTGATAATAGTGATGGAACACAGTTGTATAGATCTTTAGAGGGACGGTTATTTATCCTGCTGTGGCACCTGGTAGGCTGCAAGGCGCGGGTAAACTACGGTATGAGCAATGAATAGGCTATGTTAACTTGTATTGCCTGATAGTATTTCATCACAGCATTTATTTATACCACTCTTTGCTGCGTCCACACACCACCACATTGGTCGCATAGTGCCAGACTGAAGGTGGCTCAAAGCTTCACGTATTTTCCAGCATTTTGCGTAACTCCAACCTATCGCCTACTTAATTACACTAAAACATTTCTACCTCACCCTCACCTATGCGCCTCTAACCCTGCGTTTTGTGTTGTAGTAAGGCATTGTCAGGTGTATAGAGAGGCAGGTAGAGTGCCAGGTAGTGACTGCTTAACCCTCCTTACACCCGACCTTCTCCTGCCATACCCTAGCCTATTCTTGCATTAACTCACTCCTGCCTTACCCTAGCCTACTTTTGCATTAAGTCACTCCTTTCTTACCCTCGCCTACTCATGCTCTAACCCACTCCTGCCTTACCCTATTCTGCTCTTGCTTTAACCCACTCCTGCCTTACCCTAGCCTACTCTTGCATTAACCTGCTCCTGCCTTACCCTATCCTGCACTTGCTTTGACCCATTCCTGCCTTACCCTATAGCCTACTCTTGCTTTAACCCACTCCTGCCTTACCCTTTTAACCCATTCCTGCCTTACCCAATCCTACTCTTGCTTTAATCCAATCCTGCCTTACCCTAGCCTATTCCTGCCTCACCCTAACCTACTCTTACCTTAGCCTAACCTACTCCTGCCGTAGCCTAACCTGCTCCTGCCATACCCTAACCTATACCTGTCTTACTCATGCATACTCGTGTCTTACCCTACCTACTGCTTTACCTTACCTACTCTTGCCATACCCTAGCCTACTCCTGCCTTACCCTAGCCTGCTTCTGCCTGACCTTAACATTTCCTGCCTTATCCTAGCTTATTTCTTTCTTACCCTAACCAACTCCTTCTTTACTTTAGCCTACAACTGCTTCACCCTAACCTACTGCCTTACCCTGCGGTTCAGTATCCTTTCCATAACACTTCGTGACGAGCACCATATTCTAGTATAAATTGCTACATTTTAAGTTTCAAAAAGGAAATTTGATAATTTTACGTCGATAAAGTGAGCATCGGATACTTAACCATATTGTAAGTTTACTCAGTCTACTCTAGCATTCGTTAACCACACAGTAACCTGTCCTCCTAATCTTAGTGTCTTCGTGCTTTACCATGTGTGGCTTGTTGTTGTCAGGCAGTGCGTGAAGGATAAAATGAACAGTGCACTTAACCAGACAATAAAACACTCAGACCTTTCTCTGGCATTCTCTAATCACAAAATGGCCTCCCCTGCCAACTCCAGTGTATCCGTGCCTTACCTTGCGTGTTGTATTGTAGTGAGGCAGTGACTAAGGGATACAGGTAGGCAGCTAGAGTGCCAGAAGGTAACTGCCTCGCTGTCTCAACCCGCCGACAGTGCCAAGCTTGCCCACACCACCAGCACGGAGCACGAAGTATTTTGGCCACAGTGCTCAGTACTAACAATTTTAAATTTTTTAAATAATATACCTACCTTTAAATGCGTTGCAAAGACGTCTTATGTATGAATGTATGTATGTATGCATGTAT
>JAGKTI010016934.1:0-18963 GCA_018397915.1 Birgus latro | reverse complement strand
CATATGTTCGAAAAATGGAGAAGCATGTATGGGAAAATTCATAGTGGTAGAAAGGAATAAAAGAGGAGAAATGGTGGTAAATATTGCTGAAATGTACAATATGAGAAAAATTAACACATTCTTTCACAAAGGAACAGGGTGAAAATGGACCTGAAGATGTCCGAATGGAGAAACAAGGAGTGAAAGTGGCTTCATTATTGCAGTTAAGTATATAACGATCATAAATGTCACAGTCATCAGCAAAGTATATCTACGAAATGACATTGAATGGTGGGTTCCATAGCCAGATTCAGTTTCAGAACTGAAGGAAAAAAGATGATCAAAAATAAAAAGTATATCCAATAAAAGCAAGCGAAAACAAATCAGGCTTTCCGTTAGAAATAAAGAACATATTTCAGTCTCTAAGTTACGCTGAGTGTGAGATTGATAAGTTGAGTGATAGACTAACAGAAGTGCTAAGAGACTCAGCGGAATTGGTAGGAAAAGTAAATGCAACCAAATCCAACAAGTATTTAAAAAAGATGCTTCGAGCTCATGAAACAAAGAAGGGAGATGAAAGTAAAAACAGAGATGAAATAGAAGGAGCGTTATTAAATAACCCTATCAACAGGAGACAGAGAGAAGGAATTAGGAAAATGGAACGTGGATCAGATCAAAGAAGCAACAACTTATATCAGTGAAAGAGAAAAACGGTTACGTCATTAAATGCAGACGTAGGATGGGGAAGAGATTTGAAAATTTTTACGAAGAACTGTATACATCAGAGATAATAATATCCATACGGTAGCTAACTTTTCAGTGGACACAAGTGAAATACGAGTAACCTAAGGTAACACCAGACGAAGTAAACATTTCTCTTAAAAGTATGAAAGGAGGGGAAGCCCGAAGAGACGATGGAATTGTAGAAAATTTTCTGTAGGATGCAGGGGTAGAAGTACAAAACAAGTTCGCCCACGTATTTACTTAGTGTATAAAACAGAAGAAAATTCATCAGACATAGTGTAAGGCTATAGTTATTTTGCCTTATAAAAAAGACGATTTAAAAGATTTTAGTAACTATCGACCCAGTAGCTTATTATCAGTTATTTATAAATTCTTTACTAAAGTCCTAATGACCAGAATAACAAGGAACTTTTAAGAAAATCAGCCTCATAAACAGGCGGGTATTCTACTACTGGTCATCTACACACAATGAATCAGCTAACTGAGAAAACTACAGAATATAATAAACCTCTGTGTTTAGGTTTTGTTGATTACGTAAAAGCATTCGACTCACTGGAGCACATAACAATTATAAATTCATTGCGAGAACAAGGAGTGAATGAGAACATTGTAAAACTACTCGAAAACATATATAAAGAGGGAACTGCTACAGTTAAATTGCATAAGGACCCAGTGAAAATTAGGATTGGGAAGGGCGTGCATCAGGGAGATACAGTTTCACCAAAATTATTTACAGCATGCCTAGAAAGTATTTTCAGATAGATTGGGAAAACAAAAGTGTGAATATAGATGGAGAAAAGGTAAACCATTTAAGATTTGCAGATGACATTGTCCTTAACTCAGAAACAGCAGAGACATTGCAATAAATGTTCAATAACCTGAACAGAGAAAGTCTCAAACTAGGGACTTCTAAGCAGCTTAATACTGCACTGTCCATCATCATCATCATCATCATCATCATCATCATTATCATCATACCACATTTTTTTCCCAGCCAAGGGTGTGATAAGGTAGGGTTCAGAAAGCAAGGGGGAAAAACAGAAGTAAGCAACATCATGTCAGATGAACTATGTCACGCCCTCATTTATTCGCCATTCAAGACACAGGAAGCTTGACTCCTTCTCACACGTATAAGTATCCATACTTTTTGAATTACGAATTTTAATTAAGTCCGATAACTATCAAGCTAAAAAGAGTTTGCCAAACCCTTGCCATGTATACTTTCATACATAAATCATCCATTAAGTTCGGTCCCTTATCAATCCCTAGACTCGTCAGCCTATATATTTCGATTTTTCACACATTTATTTACCATATCTACTCCATCACATTTTATTATTATTTTTTGGGGGGGCCTGCCAATCGTCCTTCCGCCTTCAGCTTCTCTCACATAAACCTTTTTCGCTTCTCTATTTGTATCCTTTCTGTCAAGACGGTCTTACCGTCTAATCACGGCCACTTCATCTTTATTGTCCAAGGATTTCCTTACTCCATATCTTTCACGAATCACATTGTTACTTTTCCTATCCAATCTCCACAATCAACACACACTTTTCAGTAACGCCATCCCCACTCCTGTAAGTTATTTCTTCTCGTTTTCATGCTACACCAAAGTCTCACACCTATATGCAATGTGGGTAATAAAACTCTCACACGCAGTCCTCCTCCCACTTTCTTTCCCTATGCCGCTTCACTGCCCTTGCATATTTATCGCATACTTGTCATAACATAACACCAACGTACTTAAGCTGCCATAAATACAAGTCTCTCTCCACATTACAGAACAGCACAGTGAGAGTTGCTGTCTCGCTGAACAACTACTTTTCTCTTATCTTTATTTACTTTAAACGAATGTCAATCAAAGACATCGACAAAGCTCTTAACCCGTCTCCCAAGGTCTTGTTCACTGTTAGGGAGCAGCTCAGCATCATTTGCATGCAACAGATTTGAAGTAGTCCATCTCTGACCATTCATTACTCTCCTCATACTCTTACCCGTACCTGGAGTTTTTACTTCTCTCCTAATCTCATCTAAATGGATGACGACATCACACATCCCTGTTTCATTCCAACATTGATACTGAATCACTCACTTCGACATCCACCAATCAATTTACAAGCTTGAATAATATCATAAAAAACTTTTTATAGCATTCACAGCCTTCCAGCTACATGACAGATACACATAGCTTTTCAAAGTTCCTCTGTTTACCCTGCCATACACTATTTTTTATTCCAAATCCACAAAGTTTGAAAACCCTTGCAGTCTTTTTCACAAGCATTCCACACTGTCTCATTGCGTATATTTGATCGAAATACACCTGCCACTCATAAAGTCACCCTGTTCATCAGTCTCCTGGCCCAGTGATGTAATTTACCTTTTCTGTGAGAATGCCTTCCATTTACTTTTTCCAATAACACTCAGTAGATTTGTAGCATGGAAGTTTATGCACTCACTTCGATCACCTTTGTCTTTGTACAACGACACAGTCACAGCCTTCTTCCGCTGTAAAAGTACAATTCAATTTATGCAAGTTTTCTTACATATTTCTAACAAACTGTTCTTTCCAATCTCTCCATTACACTTGATCGTCTTTCCATACACTTCATCAACGCCTGAGTTCCATTTTTTTTTTCCAGCAATTTCACAGCATTCTTCTCTTCTGTCAATATCACAAAATGCTCCACTGCATTATTTTTCTGTGCACCACCGAACCCAAACGTGTTTACTAGTCTTCTGATTTCACCATTTCCATACGTCAGCCTTTCAAAATATTCTTTCCATCTTCTCCTTACATAAATGTATTTTGCTAGGATTCTTCCGCTTTCATCACTCACACTTCCACACTAATCCATCCTATGTTTTACATTTTTGCACCTTAAAAAAAAAAATACTGTTTTCAGAACAACTAACTTTCATTTTACTTCCAAGATCAGCATTCATTTCTCTTTTTTCCCCGTTAGTGGTCTTCTCATACATTTAATCCTCTAAATATAATTTATTCCCCCCATCTTTTATTTACATCCTTTTACGTATCCACTTTGTAACTTCTTTCTCTTTTCCTCCACTGCCCTTTCATCCTCTGCATTTCACTCAGCTGTACCTTTCTAACTTCGCATATCCACACAGCATCTTTAATCGGACACTCCCTGTATACTGTACATTTAACAAGTTTTCCAAATCCATTTCTTAGCATTTCACTTGACCCTATCTCCTCTTCTACCGCAACCTAGTATTCATGTGGTACTGTTTTTTTTACTCATCTCTAGTTTCAGTCTTTTTGTCTGACAGCTTCTCTATTTCTTTATCGAAGACACTCGCCTCAGTTTTATTTTGAATACCACGGCCAAATAAAGGGAAAAAATTTCGCAACTTCCTTTCATCCCTCTCGTATTAACAACTCTCCAGCATCTTTCTCTCTGCTGTTACTTAATGAATCAGGTTTCTTTCACCATTCTCTTCAGACTCACTGAAGGCTACTATGTATGCTTGTTTGACTCTGGTCTTAACATATGATTGCTCCTTTGCAAACTCCTTTCCTGAGACATATCCTTCAGTCGTCGTTCATTATCATTCCCCTCCTGGTACTCAAGACGACCGTTTACGTTACTCACAGGACCGGTGTCAACTCTCGCATGCATATCATCCATCAAGAATACTCTAACTTCTGAACATCTGTCATGTCACTCCATCCAGTTGGTACTAAAACTCCCTTTTCTGCACATTCCTATAATTCCAAGGAATATGTGCACCAATCTCCACCACTTACACCACCTGAGGCTGAAGCTTGACATACATTCACTTTCAGCCACAATAATTCATTTTTTTTTCGAGCAAACAAGCAAAGTGATCGAGCGAGAACACCTATACACACTCAAAGTTTACTCCGCTGGCCGTTGGGGTGGTGGTGGTGTTATTGTTGTTGTTGTTGGTGTACTACATCAGCCTCTCTGATCAAGCAGACCCATCAACCGCAGGCAAGCAACTGCCGCTACAGGATCGACCAGTGTAGTGAACCAGCGTTCCCACGTGACTGACAGCGCCTCACCACAACTAGGGGCGAGAATTTGTGTGGAGGTTTGGTTCTTGGGTGGACGCCGCATTTGCGTCGCTCCACTCAGTTAAGAGAGGCACCACAGTAGGCTCCACGTCAGCTCGTTACTTGTCAATATGGTTACAACCCAGTGTTATAAATTATTTCCTGAGTTACAGGAAACCATTTGACTTGCCACTCAGAGTAGAGCCACCTGAAGTGAAAAGAAGAGTAATAAACAGTAAAGCTGAGAGTAGTAGGAAGGGAGGAGGACAGACACACAAAAATAAGAAATGCTTGAAAGAAGAAATAGGCAGCATTGCATCAAGTCAGTGGATGTTGGGCGTCCCCACCTATCATTGTATAAGGGTGTAAAGTGAAGCAACCTTTGTAGGGCAATTTGCTGAAATATATGCAACGTTTGTTTTACAGTTGTCACAGGGATGAACTTGTTGAAACTGGAATTTTCCTTAGAAGAATTAATTTGATTGCACATCTTCAAAAAAAAAAAAAGAATTTGCCACTGAAATGATGAAAATTGGTTCAATACTAATGACTTTATGAGATAAATGTGACCAGTTTTGGTTGGTGAAGTCAGTTGCCGCTGTTACTATACGGAAACCTAGCGAATAAGACATTTGGCACGAGTCACAAAGTCGTTGCTTATTAATTTTTGGGTGAAAGCAAACACCAACGGGAAAATCACTTTACTCCTAAGTAAAAAAAAAAAAAAAACTACAGTGGGAAAGCAGTAAATTTGAATGAAATCTTTGTTTAACATCAATTCGTCTAAAACTAAAATAGTGGAATACGTTCTACATATTCGAGCACTGCCACACCTTAATGTGGACACCTGATATGCTATATAGTTCTTCTCAGTCATTCAGTATTCTTCAATAAAGCAATTCATTCCTTGAATCACCCACATGCATTCGTACCTGAACTCACACACTTCACACCCTTTCATGACATCTTCTCATTTCTGTTTCATACAAGGCTGTCATGGCGTATCCTGCATTCTTGACCACACTCACTACTTCCACTCCCTTACATTCCTCAATAACGCCTCTTACATTCACATAACCACATGACCCTGCCAATTTCTCCTGGGCCCCGGTGTAGGTACAGGACCCAGGCCCGGTACTTTCTCTTCATCTTTCCCAGCAATTAAGAATCGAGAGTGGGGGGAAGCTAATCCCTGTCATCCTCTCACCTTTTACCGTCAGATATGCAGGGAATACATACAGCCATATTCTTTCTCCGCCATCCCAGGGATTACATAAAAGGTTACCATACACCGCAGTAAATAGATTTCAGGGTTCTAGGAAATTATTATTTTTTTATGCAGGAAAGAAGGAACCAAAAGCCAGGAGCGCACAAATCGTTCCTTCCAAAAAAAAGAACAAAATGATACAAAACAGAGCCAAATTCAAGACCCGTTCATTTCGAGATGCCTGGACAAACTACGTTTGAAAGACTGGAAATCAAAGGAAGTAGGAAAGACAGACAGAGGGAGAAAGTTCCAGAGCTGACCTGTTGCATAAATGAAAGACAGAGTAACGGTTGACTCTTGCACCCGTCGTAGAGGTGGAGTGATGCAAGCAGACAGAAAACAGATAAAGATGCAACAGTGCAGCGAAGAGACAGAGGTTGAAGGGAGCCAGTGAGAGGTGGAGAGGTAATGAGGCGAAAAGCCTTTGAATCCACCCTATTGAGAAGAGCTGTATGTGGGAAGCCTCCCCACACATGAAAGTTGTACTCTACGCAGGGGCGAATAAAACCCGTGTATAAAGTCAACAACTGTGCAGGGGTAAAGAAGGCGCAGAGTCGGGTTAGCACACCTAAACTCTTGGAAGCAGATTTTACAAGAGGTGCAATGTGGATCTTTCCAAGATAAGTCCCGAGTGAATGGAACCCCAAGCATCTTCAAGGATGATGCAGGATTGAGCTGGACATTATTAAACATTAGTGGGTACTCCTGTGGAAGATTGTGTCGGGTTGATAGGTGTAACCAAATGGAAAGATGAAGGGTGGAATCATCAGCATATGAGTGGATAGGGTTAGATGTACAGCTTAGAAGGTCATTGATGAATGAAAGGAAGAGAGTTGGTAATAGGACGGAGCCCTGAGGAACACCACTGTTGATAGATCTAGGAGAAGAACGATGGCCATCTACAACAGCAGCTATAGAACGACCAGAAAGGAAGCTAGAGATGAAGGCACAGATAGAAGGATAGAAACCGTAGGGGGGCAGGTTGGAAATAAAGATTTATGCCAGACCCGATCGAAAGCCTTTGAGATGTCAATTCAGAAAGAAGGTTGTGATAGGAAAGATACTTTAGAATTTTTCTATTAAGAATTGACTCGAAAACTTTGAAAACACAGGATGTTAAAGCAATTGGACGATAGTTCGAGGGTTGGGAATGGTCACTCTTCTTTGGGAGTGGCTGAATGAGAGCAAACTTCCAACAAGAGGGAAAGGTACAAGTTGAAAGACAAAGGTGAAAGAGTTTACCTAGGCAGGGTGTAAGCACATAAGCACAGTTCTTGGGGACAATAGGAGGAAATCCATCAGGCCCATATGCTTGTTAGTATCAAGGCCAGTGATGGCAAAAAATACAACAGCTGAAGAGATTTTAATGTCAGACATGAGGAATTCAGAGGGGGGGAAGTGATGGATGAACAGCACCGGAATCATCAAAGGTGGAATTGGAGGAGAAAGTCTGAGCAAAGAGATCTGCTTTATCAGTAGAAGAAATAGCTATAGAGCCATTAGAGTAGAAAAGGGGAGGGAAGGATGATAAGGTAAAGTTGTTAGAAAGATTTTTGGCAAGGTGGCAAAAGGAATGGGAAGAATTCGAGTTGGAGAGTCGAGAGCATTTAGTACGGATGAAATTATTTTTAGCAAAGCGAAAAACAGACTTAGCACGATTCCGGGCAGAAACATAAACAAGACGTGATTCAATGGTGGGATGGCTCTGGTACCTTATTTTATAGGCCCTCTCCTTGTTGTGGACAGCATTAGAACAAGCGTGATTAAAACCAAGGTTTTCCTGCTTTAGTCAAAGGATATGAGAAGGGAATGTATGCTTCCATGCCTGAAAAAATAACCTCCGTAATGCACAAAGCACACTCAGATGGCTTCCGGCCATGGAAACAATAATCATTCCAGGAAAAATAAAAGAAATTCTGCCTGAGGGCCTAACAATCTGCAGCTCCAAAGTGCCACAGTCGACGTTTCTTTGGGGGGTCTACAGGCCGCACTGAAACGATAGGGCAGGTCAAGGTAATAAGGTTGTGATCGGAGGAGCCCAAAGGAGAGGAAAGATAACAGTGTAAGCAGAAGGATTAGTTGTAAGGAAGAGGTCAAGTACGTTGGAACTCTCTCCAAGGCGGTCAGGGATAGGGGTAAGGTGCTGTACCGGCTGATCTAGATCGTTATGGATAGAAAAGATGTAGGCTTGTTCACCAGGTGGATCTGTGAAAGAAGAGGAGCGCCAAAGGTGGTGGTGAACATTGAAATCTCCTAGAATGGAGATTTCAGAGATAGGAGAGGTGGAAAGAATGTGTTCCATCGTAGAAATAAGATAGTCAAAGAGTTTTTCATAGTCAGTAGAATTAGGTGATAAGTAAACAGCTCAGACATATTTAGTTGACAGGAAAGCCGAAGCCAGAGAGCAGAGAATTCAGAAAAGTCAAGTTCAGGAACACGAGAGCAAGATAAGTCTTTGCGTACTTATACACAACAGCCGTCTTTGGCTTTCAAATAAGTATAGAGAAAGTAGGAGGAAACAGAAAAGGGTTTGCTGTCAGTTGCCTCAGACAACTAGGTCTCTGTCAGGAAGAGATGGTGAGGTTTGGTGGAGGAGTGGTGGTGTTCGACAGAGAAAAAGTTAGGGGAAAGGCCGCGGGTGTTGCAGAAATGAAGAAGTAAGTCAGACTGTGGTTCCAGGCATCTTGCTGAGTTGTCAGCGGGAGAGGGTCGGATGAGGGCATTTATGGTCCCCCCCCCCCCTGGGGACTCCAAGGCTTCCAACTCGGTGTAGAATCCATGTATGTAGCGCTACATCAGGTGACTGGATGATGGACGTTGCCATCTACAACAAAGAACTCATTGAAATAATGGCAATTATTTGTAAAGTTCCGTGGGTGGATATCGCAATAAATCGGCCACACAGCTAAAAATGACAAGGAATGTATAAGTACTATACTGTAATGCAGTTTTCAAAATGCAGGGTGAGGGACGAGGTCTGATTCCCTTAAATGCGCTTTAGATGAATGAAAAAAGTCTGTTAGGTGGGTCCAAGAAGACCCCACTAATGTGTTTATTACTAGATTAAAAGAATAAAGTTTTTATATAATATGATTCAGATATCGAATAACAACCTTCATTATTTTCATTCTGAAATAGTTACCTGGGCTTCATAACATTACAGCTACAATCTACTTAAAATGTTCATTACATTGTCAAGAAGGATAAAGTTGCTAATTTCTTAATATTTTCGCAAAACTTAGTGGATGGTTATTTTAGGCCACCTTAGCTTCATTCTGTAATGCAGTTTAATATTACAGGCAGAGAAGTCTTGTTAAAAAAAACGCGTTATATTCATTTAAGAACTCCGTGTATATCATACATCAGCCAACATTGTTTTTGAGACCGTCACTACGATGTGCGGTGCATTCCTAGAAGTTGCGATTTCAATTGTAAATGTTTAATCAATGTGAATGCCCATAATACTGAAAGTACTGCATCGTTAACCTTACCATATGTTCCAGTAAACGTTATGCACTGCATATGGCAACAAATTGGTTAATTTCATTTTTCCTTCACAAGGAACTTAAACCATCCAGCTGAAAGGCTTGTTCAGTTCATCCCCAAATGATCACTTTCCCATCCTCCTTACTGCAGCAGTATCTAGTCCCTGTTCCCATCTACCGAGGTGGAGATTGGATAAGCCTGACTGGTCCCTTTTCTCTTCCCTGATTTCTATGAAAGCCTCAGTTGATGACTTTCCGCATATTGATGAGGCTGTTTCATTCTTTACTTCCCTTCTGCATTCTGCTGCCCTTCATGCTATTCCTAAGACCTCGGGCACGTACCGCTACCGACCCGTCCCATGGTGGAATGAGGATTGCAGTGTTGCTGTACGTGCTAAAAAGTTAGCTTTCTCCTGTTATCATTGATGCAGGACAGAGCATAATCTTGTTGAGTTCAGAAGGGTGCGGGCTATGTCTCGTCGGGTACTGAAACAAGCTAGGCGGGACTCTTGGATGGCATATGTGTCATCTGTAAACTCAAAGATGCCAGTGTCTCAGGTGTGGAAGAGGGTGCGAAAGATTTCGGGAAAATTCACACGAGGCAGGTCTCCCATGCTGATGTCAAATGGTGAGCCTGTTGGTGACCCTGCAGCTGTAGCTGATATTTTTGCGTCTGCCTTTGCGGCAGTCAGTCAGCGAGATACTAGCTCACCAATTTTTGCCAGACAACGTGAGATAGAGTAGGCAAGGGTGCTGGACTTTGGTTCAGGGAATGTGGAGTCTTACAACCTCCCTTTCTGTCATCGTGACCTCCAATCTGCCATTTCCCTTTGTCATGACACCTGCCCAGGGCCAGACGATATTCCCTATGCGATGCTTCGGCACTTAAATGATGATGAACTGTCTTTTCTCCTCAGCCTCTTTAATAGAATCTGTAAGGAATCTTCTATTCCCTCCTCTTGGCGTGAGGCTATTGTCCTGCCATTTCAGAATCCGGGAAGGCAGATCAGAGTCCCCTGGAGTATCGGCCAATAGTCTTAACATCCTGTTTGTGCAAATTATTTGGAAAAATGGCCAACACGCGCCTGATGCATTTCCTAGAAAAGAATGGCTGTCTTTCTCCATGTCAGTTTGGTTTTCGAAAATATCGCTCCATGACAGATGCACTGGTCCGTCTTGAGGCTGCAGCTGTGCCTTTGCTAGGCAGCAGCAACTGGTGTGCGTTTTCTTTGACTTAGAAAAGGCATATGATACTACATGGCAGTTTGGTATTTTCCAACAACTCCATTCCTTAGGTTAACACGGCAGGCTGCCCTAATTTATAGTCAATTTTCTGCGTGACCGCTCATTCAGGGTTATGGTTGGTGTCACCCTGTCTCCCTCATACCCTCAGGAGGAAGGGGTACCTCAAGGAAGTGTCCTCAGTGTGACCCTTTTCGCTCTAGCTTTGGACGGTATTGTGTCCTCTATTCCAGATGGGGTGTCAGCCTCACTGTATGTTGACGATTTGGCTCTACGGTATGCTGCATCCTGAATGTCCGTGGCCGAACATAGCATGCAGCTCGCTCTGGTCAGTGTCTCTCGGTGGGCCACCTTGCACGGCTTCTGTTTCTCCCCAACGAAGACAGTGGCCTTGCATTTCTACCTGTTGAGAGGAGTACACCCGGACCCAGACCTCCAGTTATATGGCCACAGGGTGCGATGTGTGGATGAGACAGTTTCTTTGTCTTGTGTTTGACAGGAGACTGACGTGGGTACCACATTTCCGTTCCTTACGACTATCGTGCCTCCATGCCCTGTTTCTATTACGGACTCTCTCCCTCTCACTTGTCTTGGAGCGCTGACAGAACCACCCTACTCTGCCTTTACCGTGCCTTAGTAAGGAGCAAATTGGACTATCGGTGTTTCTTTTTAATCCAAGGAAGAAGGAATCAAAGGCCACAGGCCTGCATACTGTTCCTTCCAAGAGAAAGCACAAACAAAGCTACTGAGGCCCGACTGAGACCACTAAATTCCGTCCATCATGCTGGGATTCGTCTGTCAACTGGGGCTTTCCGGTCTTCCCCTATAGAAAGTCTGTTGGTTGATGCGAATGAACCGCCACTGGATCTCCGCCGACAGTCCTTAATGGTGTAGTGTTGGCACCGCCTTCACCACCTTCCAAACTCACTGAGTTGTAAGGCTGTCTCTGAGGTCGCTCTTCTCCCCTTTCATGACACTCACCCTCGCTATCCACGCCCGGTTGGGTATAGAGCGAGAGCTGCCATGGGGAAGTTGGGTTTCCAGTCCTCCCCTGTTTGCCCTATGCGTGTCCCCCGAGTGGCTCCTTGGCTTCTCCCAGAAATACAACCGTGTGATTACTTCCTCGAGAGGCCTCTCTTTCTTCACAGACGGCTCTGTCTTATTTTTTAGAACATGCCTCTATTCATAGTGACTCAATCCCTGCATATACGGATGGCTTTATATCTCGAGTGGGGACAGGCTTTGGTGTAATTTCTCCTGATTTCAGCCGTGGTGGGAGTCTCCCTCCTACTGCATCTGTTTTATTTGCTGAACTTACTGCCATATTAGTTGCGCTTGAAATGATTTTTAGTTTTCCACCAGGTTCTTTTACCATTTTCAGTGACTCAGCCAGTGCCCTACAAGCTTTGTCGCATGGCTTCCCGTCACATCCCCTAGTCCTAGCTGTCTTGGAGTGGCTGTTCTTATTCTGTAGGCGAGGATACTCTGTACAATTGTGTTGGGTCCCTGCAGATGTAGGGGTTGTGGGCAATGAGCGTGCTGACTCTCTGGCTAGAGCTGCTGCCTCTCGCTCTTTCATTACCGTGTCCCATCCGAGGATTTATGTGCAACCACTGTGGAGGCTGTCCGTTTCTGCTGGCCGAGGAGGCGGGATGCAGCAGGGATGAACAAACTCCGCTGCATTCGTCGGAACGTGGGTGACTGTCCCGTCAGTGGGAAGCAGCTTTGGCCCATCTCCGGATTGGACGCACTGGGCTGACTCATGGTTTTTTAATGGAGAGGGGCCCCCTCCCTATTGTGATGACTGTTTGGTTCCTTTGACTGTGCGGCATCTCCTTGTCGAATGCCCCAGTCTTGGGGACATTCGTCGGCAGTACCTTTCCAGGTGCCGAGCTGACAACGGATCGTGCCTTCTCTCCTCGGTGGTGGGGGAGGAGGCCTGTGCTATGGGGGGAGGCAACTTCTCCTTTGTGTTGAGTTCTGGCTTTCTCCATAAGCTGTAGAGCTTTGGCATATTTTAGCTTGTGTTTTAATGATAATGTTTTAGTTTTTATCTCCATCTTTTTACCATGTTTTTAGTTTTAGTTGTTTCTTTTATACTGTTGGTTTGTTTTATACATCGCTTTTCTCTTTGTTTTTTATCGTGTCTCTTTTACACCGTTGGTTTGTTTTAAGCATCGATTTTCTCTGCTTTTTATTGTTTTTATATATTTTGACTTTCTTTTATTGTTTGTGTTTGGCGGCATATGACCTCTGCTGTTGCGCCGCCATGTCACATTTTCAATCATTCATTCATTTAATTCATCCCCTCTCCTCTTCCGTCCTCCCTCAACAAATAAAAGATTGTCAGAGTTAAAGGTGATTGCCCTAACCTCCTTCCCGCACGCCCAGTACACAGCGCTGTTCTGAACACTGGTTGAGAACAACAGAAAGGATTGAAATTATGTTTATCTGCTGCACGAGGGTCATTGAATCAAACAATCATTTCTTTTTCCCTGTCATTCTTCCCCGATAATACAAACTGCAACTGCCGACATTATATCAAGAATTCTCAGATATACAGCTGCGTGAACAAGGATCAGACAACAAGCTTTGTACATGTAAAAAAAAAAAAAAACATGGCGGCTGAAGGTAACAGTGATTTCCTAAAACAGCGTTTCCCAACCTGGGGGGAGCACCCCCCTGGTGGACGTTTAAGATTGCTAGAGGGGCGTGGGGTAAGCAAAGTTCAACATAGAGCTAGGCCATTTCAAATGCATACAGGGTATTCCCAAAATATGTGTGAATAAGAAACTTTGATAGCAAAACTTCACAACCATCATTTTGAGCACCCACATGTATTGCTGCCATCTGGCATATGGAACCGATAAAATCATCGTTGTTTAGGCGTCAGTGGGGGGGAGGGATCATGAATACTGTCCTGACCAAAGGGGGGCGCAGTGCTAAAAAGGTTGGCAACTCCTGTCCCAAAAGATCAGAACAACTCATGTTGTCCCAAGTAGGTTAACACTATCTCTGAACATTTACAGGATAACGAAAGTGACTGCGAGTCACAATCGTGCAGCGGAATGTATTCTGAAAAAGAAGGTTTACCAAACAACGTGGAATCATCACGCAAATTGCAATAGCCATTGCCTGTGGTATTAGACTGTTTGCGCCAAGTGTGCATCAATACTTCTTGGAGTTTATGTACAATCGTTAAACTAAACTGAAAATCACACTGATCAAAAATTTTAGATAGAGTTCGTTTTCCCTAGTCTCTGTTTACCCAGATGCAATTATAAAGAAGTGAATTACTTCGCCTGTCCTGTATATTTAACAATTATTCGTATCGGAAGAGGTAATTACTGACTACCACGACTGGGACAAAGGGCAATGAATTTCGCTCTACATGTATTGTGTATGTGTATATCTTGTTGTAGTCGATGTCATAATTCTTTCCCTTCTCCAGCATCATATTTATCATCCTGACCTCTTATTCCCACCTAAAGATGGGGTGAGGTATGATCCACAAAGTAGTGGAAGGCAAAATACAATAGAAGTAGAAATAAAAACAGTGTGACCAGCGAAAAGAGCGAAATGCTTATTCAGCTCACCATTAATGCCTCCACCATCCTGACACTATCTCACACTATGCAACAATAATTATTAGTTAATCTTGTTGTGAGATGTGAAGATGTCAAATTTTAGCAACAGAAGCCAGGCTGTTTTCATCAGTGTAAGTGAGTAAAAACAGTATCCCTTTATTACTCAAACTATAGGTTCCATCCACAGGTGTTAAGCAGCACTAAATCATATTCAGACATCAGATTTGAAGTTAATATTTCTTTTCTCACAATCTTCACTCTCATTTCCCTCACCTTTGTTTTGACTCATTTAATGACGTCCATCCACATATTAAATCAATGTGGACATAATAATGGACTGTCTCATTACAGTGCCTATGTCAGTGTAGGTAGACTCTGTAAGTAGGAATGGCGTCGACGTAACCACAAGCCTTAACAAATATTATTCATAGCAATTCCCAAGTATAGAGGTATTACATTTTTTGAAACTTCTAGCCTTAAATCTTTATGCTTGTGTGTAGCAAAAACATCTAAAACAGCCAAAATAAGGCGCTAAAGTGCTAAAACGCATTCGACAATAAAATCTATTTCTTCATATTTTCTTTTTTCATCTTTTTCTTCGTCTTCGTCTTCTGATATAGATATAGATATAGATATATAAATGCATGTACATTGATTCCATCAAAAAGTTCTTAGCCACATTAAAAAAACGTCACATGAGAAAGATTGTTTTTGTATTATGTCTGAACACAGTCTTCCCAAAGTTTAATGCACTTTGTCCACCGACATTCAAGCGGCGATATCCCGTATTGGAAGAAGATCGCATCTTTGGCCTCCAAAAACATCTCAACAGCATGGATCGCTTGATCACTATGAAATCGGTGACTACGGAGGTGATATTTCAGTTTGGAAAACAGCCTGAAGTCAGACGGACCTAGGTAGGGTAGGAAAGGAACACAAGGCAACAGCTCAAAGGAACAGTTGAATGCTTCAGCCATTGCCACCTGTGCCATAAGGACAGGGGTATTGTCCTGGAGCAACAGCACACTCTCTCGCAGCTTTATTCTCCGTTTCTCTTTGGATGCGTTTTTCGGCTGTTGCAGTTCAGGTGCTTGTTAGGTCCAGTTAATGATTTGACCCTTTTGCAGGTAGTTAATCACTAGAACTCCCTCAGCGTCACAAAACGCTGAGGCCATCACCTTGGTGGCAGATGCCGCTTGCTTGAATTCGCAGGGAGGTGGAGAACCATTGTGCTTCCAGTAGTTGCTTCGATTGTTTGACTTAGTTTGAAAGTAGGTCACAAATATCAGAAAGAAATTGACTTGATAAGACTTCAAAGTTAGACAAAAGTGCCCTTGAAGTTTCCAATCTGGTCAGCTGCTGGTTTTGTGTCAACATTCTGTGCACCCATCTTGTAGACAGCTTGATCATACTCAAAATGTCAATCAAAACAGTGTACACTGGACCTACACTGATGCTCATACTGTAACTCTCTGTTGCACAGACAAACGTCAGCCGTTCAAGACCAAGAGAGAGAGAGGAGTTTGAGCTCAGCAGTTCCAGTGATCGCATCTCTTCCAGTGCTCCCCACTCGTCTGCTTAGCCAACGACCTGTTGAGGGAGGCTTTTAATAGCCAAACCATGTCAACGTCTCTGATTCGAGGAACCGTGGTTTGGTTCAATTGTAGGGCGGGGTACGGATTCATTAGGCACCAGGGGACTGGCACTGATGTCTTCGTGCACCGCCAGGCTTTAGTTGAACCTAACCCACGGGGTTAGGTTCAACTAAAGCCTGAATGAACTGCCTCACCTTGTCATCCGTAAGTGCTTCTCCCGTGATGCCCATGCTGTCTCTTGTTGTCGAAAGCATCGGGCCCGCCAAACCCTGAGTCTTCCTGTCAGACACCTAGGAGATACATCTGGCAGCCTCTTTGATTAGGCACAACTGCTAATCGATGACTGACCCAGCTCCAGACCAGACCACGGCCCTTGCTGCCGATCCTCCTGCCGACCACCACAAATCACCGTCATGTGAGGAGGGGCAAGCCTCTACTTTGGACTCCATCTCAATGGCCGAGGATGCATTGACCGACTCTTCGGTCAAGGTGGAAAACGATAGGTCCCCCCCTCCTCCAGCTATGGAGGGTGGCCCATCTCGCCCTGCCCTTAAGGCAAGTGACCATCAGCTCGAGGTTTCTGCCTTCAACCACCTTCTGGCTTTTGGTGCCCACACCCGGTCGTACAAGTTCGGCGAGTCTCACTATAAGATCCTATGCGATCTTCTCTGGGCAGACGACCTGGGTGTGGATAATCCATCTGACCTGATTGTCAGGGGTGAGACGATCAGCCTTGCTTACCTTCGTGCTTTTTATTGCTCGTTTGGCTCCGTAGACCAGTCGTCTTTCCTTCTGCCCTATTTGTAATTTTTTGTATTATCGTTCACTGCTTTGTTTTGTCTAATACCCATCCTAGTGGGTGATGGCCATTAAGCCCCAACAAACAACAACAGCAACTTCTCTGATATTTATATATAAAAACGAGTAATAACTAGTAAGGTAGAAAGCTGTTATTTCCCGATGGGAAAGAAAATATCATACTGTATATTATATCACAATGTGAAAGCTACGCCTTTATAATATATTTTACTTGAATATTTAAACAAGTGAAAACTAGCCCAGAAGTTAGTTCATCTGTCATTTGTCGCAGGTACGAGAAGCATGGGGATGAAGGAAGTGTCGTAAACAAATTGATCATTATTTTCAGAGTCCATCCATCAATCATCCAATCCTCCACCTCCCCATCAGGAGCGTTGGAGTCCAGTCTTGGCTGCTCACTCCAGACATTCAAGATAAGAATTACCAGCCTCACTCGCTCCAGCGTGGCATTATGTGAGTAATTAACCCCAACTATTCCTCGGATATAAACGCTTCCAGGATCAATCTAGTTGTAGCGCCTTAACCATAGGTCCCATATCTCATAATCACAGACAGAAAAAATGGGGACATAACATGAAAAAGAAATTAGTGCAGAGCGAGAGAGCATCAGATACTCCAGAGGTATTGTCTCGGGATACAAATACGGAAAATGATAAGTCCTGTAGCTGACACTGACGACTGATTTCACCAGACAGACAGTAATGGAAGCCAACTAGTAAGTTAGACAGATATTTTCGTGTGGTTGGCCATGTCATCCCGTTGGAATTTGATGCTCAAATTGAGATAAGGTCTTTTTTGGCATCCTTTGGACACAACATTTACGAAAAAGGAGGGTGACAAATTTTCCGATCACTTTAAAGGTGTCACGTGACCCTCAATGATCTTGACCTTAATTTCACTACCCTGATGCAGAAATTGGCAGGTATTGGTTACGCCAAACATACTGAGATGATTTAAGAATGTGAACTGATAATGTTTAGAACATGCAGTCAATTCGGATAGATTTCAATGCCTTCAGGGGTTAAAGTCACACACTAAGATGAAGGTCAAGTGCTTTTAACATACTTCTGAGCGTATGCAGAGACGAAAATGGTCTAAACTCAAACTGCACTTTTATTTATAGTTTCAAATCACTCAGAAATCTGAGTAGCCTACCTGTTTTCACCCCACTTCAAAGGTGTCACTTGACTAATTTCCTTGACTTTCATTTTACCACTGTTATTCAGATATGAACTTACCTACTCACTGACAGTGCATATGATGTAGAAATTAAATAAGGTTGTCACAGATCCTCCTCCTTCTCCTCCTCCTCCTCCTCCTCCCTCTTATTCTTGAACCTGTACAGCTCTCATGAGATGGTGCAGATCAAGATCACTTTATGGCTCAGAAGTCAGTGTCATTGGCTTCGTCATCAAGGTTTGGTTGACCCACGTTCGAACAATCATTGCATTTACACAAAGCTGTACACAAGAGGCCATTCCTCAAGCAAGAACATTTAGCTAAATCACATAAACCTCGGCATCCACATTTGATGAGTTCAAGAACTGCTTCTGGTGCTGGATTTTGAAGACACTTGCTTGGAATGTATCCACCAGCTGGAGTGATTCCGACCCATTCAGTTCAAGTGGTGGGAGTTTGGGCATAGATGAAATATAAGGCCTGTCCCTCATGAACATAATCTTGAAGATTGTGTTGTAGGAGTGTTTCCGGAGATGGAGAAAGCCTCTCACCCTCAAAACTTTTTTTACGGAAGTTGCCATCGAAGCTCTGATAAACCCCGGTCACACAGTCATGATAATCATCACGGTAGGGATACTAATCAAATTATTGGCGCTGTCGTGATATTTGACCACGATTTTCGTCTGCCAGGATAGCTGAACGACACCCTTACGACAGCACTAAGTATGTGTCATGACTGTCTTAAGATCGTCACGATCTAATCACGACAGCTCAACAACGTCATGATTGGCGTTTTCTTTTTTTTAATTTTAACAGTCATTTTTCCTTCATGACAAAGCCACGATGACCACGACAAAGTCATGACGGCGTCATGGTGTTACGATAGCGTCACAAGTTTCGCTCACAGGCGGAAATAATTCCTATCAGATGAATATGTGCCGTACTTTAGTCTGTAACAAAAGAAACAAACTATTTCTGGACAAATTTATAAATCATTATAAAATATTATCGATATCTATCTATCTAT
>JAGKTI010016933.1:404-18963 GCA_018397915.1 Birgus latro | reverse complement strand
CTTGTCCGCAACAAGGAGAGGGCCTATAAGAGCCAACCCACCCCTGAATCATATCTTTTATATATTTCTGCCCGGAATCATGCTAAGTCTGTTCTTCGCTCTGCTAAAAATAATTTCATGCGTCCTAAATGTTCTCAACTCTCCAGCTCAAATTCTTCTCGCTCCTTCTGGCACCTTGCCAAAAACCTTTCTAACAACTTTACCTCATCATCCTTCCCTCCTCTTTTCTACTCTGATGGCTCTGTATCTATTTCTTCTACTGATTAAGCAGATCTCTTCGCTCAGACTTTCTCCTCCAATTCCACCTTAGACAGTTCCGGTGCTATTCCTCCATCACTTCCCCCCTCTGACTTCCTCTTGACTGACATTAAAATTCCTTCAGCTGATTTATTTTCTGCCATCACTGGCCTCAATACTAACAAGGCATATGGGCCTGATGGAGTCCCTCCTGTTGTCCTCAAAAACTGTGTTTCTGTGCTTACATCCTGTGTAGGTAAACTCTTTCACCTTTGTCTATCAACTTGTACCTTTCCATCTTGCTGGAAGTTTGCTCTCATTCAGCCAGTCCCAAAGAAGGGTGACCATTCCCAACCCTCTAACTATCGTCCAATTGCTTTAACATCCTGTGTCTTAAAAGGTTTCGAGTCAATTCTTATCAGAAAAATTTTAAAGCATCTTTCCTGTCACAACCTTCTTCCTGATCGTCAGTATGGGTTCCGTCAGGGACGCTCCACTGACGATCTTCTCACCTACCTTTCAGACTCCTGGTCATCCTCCTTTTGGGACTTTGGCGAAAGCTTTGCCATTGCACTTGACATCTCAAAGGCTTTCGATCGAGTCTGGCATAAATCTTTAATTTCCAAACTGCCCTCCTACGGTTTCTATCGTTCTGTCTGTGCCTTCATCTCTAGCTTCCTTTCTGGTTGTTCTATAGCCACTGTTGTAGACGGCCATCGTTCTTCTCCTAGATCTATCAACAGTGGTGTTCCTCAGGGCTCTGTCGTGTCACCAACTCTCTTCCTTTTATTCATCAATGACCTTCTAAGCTGTACATCTAACCCTAACCACTCATATGCTGATGATTCCACCCTTCACCTTTCCATTCGGTTTCCGCAACGTCCATCTCAGCAGTTACTTCAACAAAAAAGCGATGAGGCTATGGCACACCTAATGTCTGACTTGGCTCGTATCTCTGATTGGGGTAAAAATAATCTTGTTATTTTTAATGCATCAAAAACTAATTTCTTACACTTATCAACCCAACAAAATCTTCCTCAGGATTACCCACTAATGTTTAATAATGAACAGTTATGTCCTGCATCATCCTTGAACATGCTTAGGGTTTCATTCTCTCGGAATTTGTCTTGGAAAGAAGACATCACATCTCTTTTGAAATCTGCTTCCAAGAGATTAGGTGTGCTAAGCCGATTCCGAACTTTCTTTACCCCTGCACAGTTGTTGACCTTGTACACAGGTTTTATTCGCCCATGTATGGAGTACAACTCTCATGTGTGGGGAGGCTCCCCGCATGCAGCTCTTCTCAATAGGGTGGAGTCAAAGGCTTTTTGCCTCATTAACTCTCCTCCTCTTACTGATTCCCTTCAACCTTTGTCTCTTCGCCACACTGTTGCATCTTTATCTCTCTTCTATCGCTACTTCAATGGCCAGTGTTCCTCTGAACTGTCTGCTTGCATCCCTCCACCTCTACGATGGGCACGTAGTACCCATCTAGCAACAAACTCTCATCCCTTTTCTGTCCAACTCTCTAATGCAAGAGTTAACGGTTACTCCCAGTCCTTCATTTATGCAACTGGTCAACTCTGGAACTGTCTTCCTCTGTTTGTATTTCCTACTTCCTATGATCTCCAGTCTTTCAAACGCAGTGTGTCCAGGCATCTCAAAATGAACGGATCTTGAATTTGGCTCTCTTTGGCATTGTTTTTGCTTTTTCTTGGAAGGAACAGTGTGCAGGCCTGTGGCCTTTGGTTCCTTCTTCCTTGCATTAAAAAAAAAAAAAAAGCAGGATTTAGAAAGGGTCGAGGTTGTAATAAACAGATTTTTATTGTAAGGCATCTAATGCAACTGGATAATGAGATGAAAATGCCACTTAGTATGTGCTTTGTGGATTTTGAAAGGCATTTAATAGTGTTTCACGTGGAACTGTGTTGAACATTATGGGATTCTGTGGTATACCAGAAAAGTTTGTAAATATTATTAGAAGCCTGAATGAAGGTACTCTTTGTATGGTAATGGTGGGTGGTTCTTATGAGTGATCCATTTGAAGTTAGGTCAGGAATGATTCAAGGAGTTCTTTTGCCAATGCTGTTTGTTTTGGTTATGGATTATGTTATGTGAAAGGTTGTAAGGAGAACAGGTGCAGGAATTAACTGGAAAGAAAATAGGAGGCTGATGGATGTGGACTATGCTGATGATATTGTACAGATTTCCGGAAGTATTTATAAGATGCAGAGGGTGCTTGATTATCTGGTGGAGGAAGGAGAAAAAGTGGGATTGGTGTTAAATTGTGGAAAGACTGAAATTATCAATATGAATGTGGAGAACCAAATCGATTGTGTAATTGAGAATAATATGGTGAAGAATGTAGAAAATTTTAAATATCTGGGAATGATTGTATCATCTACTGGATCATTAAACAATGAAATTGAGGAGAGGATTAGACAGGCTTGGCGAGCTGTTGGAATGTTGAAATCTGTTTGGAATAATAATATGCTTTCAGTACATACTAAAGTAAAACTATATAAGTCCATGGTTAGACCAATTTTAATTTATGGGCATGAGTCGTGGTACAGTACAATTGCAACAGATCAGAAAGCATTAAGATTTGAGAACAAAATACTGAATGATTCCCGGGGGCAAAGTGGCAAGACACGAGTTACAAATGAAAGAGTAAGGGATATTACGAGAGTGGAACCAGTTGATGAATATGTGAGACTTTCTCGCTGGAAATGGCCGGGGCACATATATTGAAAAGAAAGCAGGTTAATACAGGATGTGCCAGAGTGGACTGCTAGAGGAAGAAGAGGCAGAGGTAGGCAAAGGGATAATGAAAAGATCAGGAGAGAGAGTGTTGGTGGGACCTGAAGGAGATGGCAACAGACAAATATTGGTGGAGAGAGTGCATTGAGGCCCTATGCATCTCGTGGGGTGCCACAGGAAATGACTGATTGATTGATTTATATATATATCAGTTCTCCAGTCTGGCCACCAATAATTGAAAATCCCAATGCTCCGAATTCGTCAAGGCAAAATTTTAAAAAATTTTCTGGTCTTCTTTCGATTTTTTGTGTGCTTTATCCAAGGATTTATCTGGCTTGGACTTGTTCTTGGCTTTGGATATACCTGCCTGCAACTATTCATCTACACCTCTATGCATTTCCGGTGACTAAAACAATAACTTACATAATTTTAAGTGTTTATTTAATGATCACTTACACTCACGATTACCAATTTCTTCTCAGGGGTTCCCCATTTGTACCCCCATATACCCAGGGAAGAGGGGAAGGGAGGGGATGAAACGAGCTTCACCCACCTCTACCCTAGCTCCCAACCCTCCCCGATACCCCTACCAAACTCAACCCAGCACATGTCTTTCTTAACTTGCTGTTACATCTCAAGTTAACCTCATACTTTACAGTCATAGTCACTTTACTAATACACAAATATAAAACACTAGGATTTGTAAATTAATGAATTATAACATTGACTTAAAAAAAAAAAAAGTTAACATCGGCCATCCCAGTCCTCATGCGTTTGGTGCCTGCTCACGTGTATGTCTGCATGTGTGTGTGTGTGTGTGTTGTTACCTAATGGTATCTTTACAGGAATGAGTCAAGTTCTTACTGTCTCATGTTTTGAACCATTTTTATCATACATGTCTTTTAATTTATGAATTGTTTTGGCACACAGTATTTCATTCGGTAGTGCATTCCACTGATCAGCTTCTCTGTTTGGGAAACTGAATTTCCTTACTTCTTGATCACCTCTCTTTTTGTAGTTTTCTATTGTCCTCATAATGTTGCATCCCCATAGGTTATGTACTCATTTACGTCTGTTTTGTCCTTTCCTGTGTTGCATTTATATAACATAATCATTTCTCCTCTTTTCCTTCTCTCCCGTAATGTTATCTCTATCTATCTATTGCCAGACGCCTCAATCCCGAACGGGGTGGCCACAAACAAATCGCCTCCATGTCACTCTGTCCCCTGCCATTTCACTACCACACTCCCAACTCACACCCCCCTCTCTCATATACCTCTCCACTCCATCCCTCCATCTCATCCTCGGCCTCCCCCTCCCTCTCGCCCCCTCCACCTCACTCACATACACTCTCCTCGTCAATCTTTCACTCTCCATCCTCTCCACATGCCCAAACCACCTTAACGTGTTTCTCCTAACGCTTCCCATCACGTCCTCAACCACACCACAACGCTCCTTCACTTCCTCATTTGTTAGTCTGTCTCTCCATGTGACTCCACATGCTCCTCTCAAATAACTCATTTCCACTGCTCTCACTCTTGACTTCTGTCCTTCCAACAGGGTCCAAGCTTCACTTCCATATGTCAGAGTTGGTATCACAATACTGTCATGTAACAACTTTTTCACTTCCATGCTCACCTCCCTGTTTCTTATCACTGCTTTCAACGAACCAGCAACCTTCCTTCCCTGCTGTACCCTTTCGAGCACTTCACCCTCCAGACTACCATCCTTACTCATCACACTGCCCAAGTACTTAAATTCACTCACATTCTCCATTTCCTTCCCATCCAATCTCACTGTACACTCACTGGCTTCACTTTTCTCGAAGACCATCACTTTACTCTTCCCCACATTCACCTTTAGATTCCGTTTCTTACACACTCTCCCAAACTCATCTACCAAGCCTTGCAGCTCCCCTTCGTCTTCACTCAACAACACAGTATCATCTGCAAACAACAGTGCAGGGAGTTTCCAAACACTGCCCTCTCTCACTAGGGCCGCTCCAACATCCACTGCCCGACCTTGTATCTCTTTTATAACCCCTTCGTAGCGTAGGTCTCTTAAACTTGGTGCCCATCTTGTAATGGCCCTTTGTACCTTTTCAGTCTTGTTTATTTTTTGTTTATTTTATTTTTATTTTTATTTTATTTTTTTAGATGCAGATTCCAGAGTACTAATGCATACTGCAAAGTTGGCCTGATGAATGATGATGTTATCTTTCTTAGCATGTCCTCATTTATAAATGTGAATGCTACCCTCATATTAGCAAGCAGTGTGTACATGTTCCTTACTTTTTCATTCTGTGCGGTCAGCCGGTAATACAGTAATCTTCCCACTATCCGACGTAATAGAGCCAAAGACATGTCCGGAAAGTGGTCTTGTCCGGATAGGGGCCCTGAAGCTCCAGCACCGGTCATTCCTGACCCAAAACTAACCTAACCTAAATCAGAGAACCAACTACCTATCTCCCTACCAGACATGCTTAGCACTTACTTAAGACCCCATTCACATAAATAATGGACACGAATCATGAGTTAATTGAATTTTAACCAAAAAATGATGATTTTGAGGTGAGTGAGGCAGAGGTGTTCACCATTTGGCAGCATAGTGTAAGTAAGAATCAGACATGGAAATCACTAAGAAAATCACCCTTTCTCATATCTTATGCACTAAAATATGGGATACAAAGCATGAAATAAATAAATTGTTACCAGAAAATGATGGTTTAGAGGTGAGTATGGCAAAGATGTTCACCAGTTGACTACATAGAGAATGTATGAGACATGATTATCATTGAGAAAATCACCTTTTTCACAGCCTGTGGACTCAAATATGGGACACAAAACACGAAGTAAATAAAATGTAACTAGAAAAATTATGATTTAGAGGTGAGTAGGGCAAATATGTTCACCAGCTGACAGCTTAGTGAACGTATGTAAGAGACATGGTAACCACTATGAAAATCACCTTTTTCACAGCCTATGCACTCAAATATGGGACACAAAGCATGAGGTAAATAAAATGTAATCAGAGAATGAGGATTTAGAAGTGATTATGGAAAATATTTGGCAGTTGACAGTGTACTTACATGTCCGTGGTGGTTGTTAACGAATATTACCCCCATCTCTAAGGCTTTTACAGTGGTCATAAATCCTCTTGAAGCATGTACAGTAATCCAGTGTTTAACTGTACTTAATCCTTAGCACTGTGAATTATGATTGTTTAAACTAAAATGAACAATACCGCAAACGATCCTGACGACTGTTTACTCTTCACGGGAGTTGAGAGATAACTGGCGGCAGGGGGAAGCATGGGAAGAGATCTTAAACACAGCTGGTTGGCGCACGCGGGAAATTCAAACAGACGTATAAAAAAAAAAAGGATTATTTTCGTTTTTTTTTTTGCAGTTTTGGGTTTTGAACATCAGCCTACAATGTCCGGACAGTGACGTAACCGGATATTGGTCATCCGGAAAGTAGAGATTACTGTAGTCAGTTTTTGATAATCACTTCTAAATCCTTTTTCCTTTCTGATGTGTGTAGGGTTGAACTTCCTAAATTATAGTCCCCGTCTGGTCTTTCTTCACTTTTACCAAATTTTATTACATGATAGTCTGATACTGATTATCACTCCTAAATCCATTTTCCTTTCTGATGTGTGTAGGATTGAACTTCTTAACTTAGAGGGCCAGTGTGGTGTTTTTTCACTTTTACCAATTTTTATTACATTTGTCCAAATTGAATTCCATTTGCCATGTACTGCTCCATTCATTAAGCATATTTAATTCCTCTTTTAGCTCTATGTAAGAGTTTGTGTTTGTAATTTCCCTTGCATAGTGTGCAAGGTGGTTTGTGGAGTGAGGAGGAGATGCAGGGGTGTGCAAGGGACAGCGTGGTGGAGTGATGAGGTGAAATGAGCTGCGGAACAAAAGAAGAAGGCTGATAGTGACTGGCTAGCGAGTGTAGGTAGGGGAAAAGATGAGAGAAGAGAGAGGTATATGTGAGCAGGAGAAGGGAGGTGAAGAGATTGGTGAAGGAGAGTAAGAAAAATATGGATGAAGAGTTTGGGAGGAATCTGAACGTAAAATGGAGGGAGAGTAAGAAATTGTTTTGGAAGGAGGTAAAGGAAGTAAGACAGTGTGAAAGGGGAAATAGTAGGGGAGTGAAAGATGGGAATAATAGATTGTTGGTGGAGAAGAGAGAGAAAATGAGGAGATGGAACGAGCACATTGATGATTTATGAGGAGATGGAACGAGCACATTGATGATTTATGAGGAGATGGAACGAGCACATTGATGATTTATTGAATGTAGAGAGTGGGAGCAGTGTGAGTATAAGTGGTTGGGGAATGGCTGGGAGAAGAAGAAATGAGAGGAGGGAGGAAGCGATCATTATGGCAGAAATAGTTGATGCAATGAAGATCAAGATGAGAAAGGTTGCAGGAATTGATGGAGTGTGTGGTGAAATGGTGAAGTATGGGGGTGAGATTGTTGTTGAGTGGATATGGAAGTTGTGTAGATTGGCATGGGAAGAGGGAAGAGTTCTGGAGGATTGGAAATCAGGTATAATTGTTCCTTTGTACAAGGGAAAAGGGGAGGGAGAAGTATGTGGTAACCATAGAGGTATTTGCCATCTTAGTGTGATTGGAATAAAATATACGGTAGAATACTTATTGATAGGGTTAGGCATATAACAGAGGAGCTAGTTGGAGAAGAGCAAGGGGGATATAGGAAGGGAAAAGGGTGTGTAGATCAGATATTTGTTCTAAGATGTTTAGTGGAAAAGTATGTAGAGAAGGGAAAGGAAGTGTATGCTGCCTTCATGGACTCGGAAAAAGTATATGACAGAGTAGATAGGCAAGGTATGTGGAAGGTATTAAGAATATATAGAGTGGAGGGGAAATTGTTGAGTGCCGTGAAGAGTACGTATGAGGAGCTAGGGCTATGGTGCAAGTGGATGGTGAGCTGAGTGAGTTCTTTGATATAAATGTGGGACTGAAACAGGGATTTGTGATGTCTCTATGGCTGTTTAATATATTCATGGATGGGGTTGTAATGGAGGTGCAAGGTAGGGCAGTGGATGTAGGGGTGGCTCTAATTAATGAGGGTGAGGTGTGGAAGATTCTGGTGTTGCTGTTTGCTGGTGATACAGTATTGTTGAGTGAAGATGAATGGGAGTTGCAAGGTTTGGTGAATAAGTTTGGGACATGGTTTAAGAAGAGGAATCTGGAAGTTAATGTAAACAAGTGTAACATTATGATGTTTGAAAGGAATGAAGTCACAGAATGCAGTGAAGTTGGATGGTGAAGATATGGAGAATGTGAGTGCATTCAAGTACTTCGATAGTGTGATGAGTAAGGATGGAAGTTTTGGGGATGAAGTGCTTGAAAGGGTACAGAAAGGAAGGAAGGTTGTTGGTTCACTGAAAGCAGTGATGAGAAATTGGGAGGTGAGTATGGAAGTTAAGAAGTCACTGCATGATAGTACTGTGATCCCTACCTTGACGTATGGAAGTGAGACGTGGACCTTGCTAGAGGGGAACAAGTCAAGAGTTAGAGCAGTGGAAATGAGTTGCCTGAGAGGAGCATGTCGAGTGACATGGAGGGGCAAGTTGATGAATGAAGCAGTGAAAGAACGTTGTGGGGTGGATGTGGATGTGATTGAGAAAATTAGGAGAAATACACTGAGGTGGTTTGGACATGTGGAGAGAATGGAGAATGAAAGACTGACTAAGAGGGTGTATGTGGGTGAAGTGGAGGGAGGGAGGGGGAGACTGAGGATGAGGTGGAGGAATGGAGTTGAGAGGTATATGAGGGAGGGGAGAGTGAGTTGGGGGGAGGGCAGACACATGGTGGGTGACAGAGTGACTTGGAGGCGTTTTGTCTGTGGCCACCCTTTGCGGGATTAGGGTGTCGGGCTATAGATAGATAAAGATTTTTGCGTTATCAGCAAACGTGTTTAGATAGCTTCCATTTCCATTGTTTTTGTCTGTCACTTATGTATACTAAAAACATAATTGGTACCAGCACCAAGCCTCGTGGAACTCCGCTTGTCACTTCCTTCCATGATGAGTAGCTAATTTCCCCTTAGTACTGTTCTCATTTTCCTTTTACTGAAAAAATCTTGCATCCAATCGTACAGATTACCTTGGCTTCCTCCTTGATTGTACATTTTCCATAAAAGTCTTTCGTGCGGTACTCTGTCAAATACCTTCTTGAAATCCAAATATATGTTGTCTACCCAGCCATCTCTTTTCTGTATCATTTCTGCAACCCTGTCATAGTAACTTAATAGTTTAGTAACACATGATTTTCCCATCCTAAAACCAAATGTCTTTCTTCTATCATATTGTGTTTTTCCTGGTGATTTGCCCAAATTCTTTGTGTCAGTTTTTCTAACATCTCGCTTACGATGCTGGTCAGTGATACTTGTCGGTAGTTAAGTGGATTTTGTCTATTTCCTTTCATGAAAAGGGGCACAATGTTTGCTTTCTTCCAAATATCATGTAGTTTTCCTTGTCTTCTGGATTATCTGAACATTTGGGCTACTTAGCTCTTTTGCACATTCCTGTAATACCCAACACGAAATCTCGTCTGGGCCTTTGGCATTTCCCTTGTCTAATTTCCTCATCTCTTCCTGGACCTCTTGTTTTGTTATACATATATTTGTTAATATGTGTGGGTATGCTTGTTCATTTTCATCTCTCGTGAATCTACATTCTTTAGTAAAAACTGACTGGAAATTTTTGTTTAGTACTTCACAAATATCTTCTTCATTGATACAGATTTTTCCCTCTCATCCATGATGGACTGAATTTTATCTTTTGCTTTGCTTCGTATGTAGCTGTATAACAGCTTCAGCTGATCAGTACTTTTATTTACAATGTCTTCCTCAAACTGCATTTGAGCTTCTTTTCTTATCCTTGTACAGTCATTTCTTGCCTGCTTGTAGTTATGTGCTCTCTCACTTTTATGTCATCTGTATCTGATCTACAGCAAATCTTTTTTCTCTTGCATTTTTACAGTCAGTATTAAACCAATTCTTTATCCTTATTTCCCTGTCTTTGTGCTGTGGGACATTATTATGGACTCCTGTTTCATGAATCTATCTATCTATTGCCAGACGCCTCAATCCCGCACGTGGTGGCCACAAACAAATCGCCTCCATGTCGCTCTGTCCCCCGCCATCTCACTGCCCGGCTCCCAGCTCACACCCCTCTCTCTCATGAAATTTATAGAATTTTTTATATACGTATTTCAAGAGGTATAAGACACACTTTTGTGCCTCAAAAGTACCTTCAAATAATCCCATGCATCCTGGAGGCCAGAGTAGACAGGTTTGCTTTGCTCCATTTAGAAGAATCTCTTATACAGATGATCATCTCACTGCTTGGCAGTCACAAGTATTTTCTAGAGTATAAAGTCCTTAGGTTAAGAAGTCACTGCATGATAGTATTGTGATCCCTACCCTGATGTATGGAAGCGAGACGTGGCCCTTGCTGAAGGGGAACAAGTCAGGGGTGAGAGCAGTGGAAATGAGTTACCTGAGAGGAGTGTGTGGAGTGACATGGAGGAACAGGTTGGCAAATGAAGAAGTGAAAGAATGTTGTGGGGTGGTTGAGGATGTGATTGAGAAAATTAGGAGAAATGAGGCCCTGCACGCCACAAGGGGCAAAGCGCCATAGCGAATGACACCTGTTCTTTTCCACCAGCTGCTCCCACGAATACCACCCTATGACTGCAGAAAGTCACGTTGCTCAATTTTAATTATTGCAGTAAGGGTGAAAGTCTGAAGTGAGCAAAGCGACTTTGTGCAATCATAAGGTAGTGTTTGAGGGAGCAGCTGGTGGAAAAAAAACAGGTTTCAGATGGTATGGCACTTTGTCCCTTGTGGTAGTTTGGACATGTGGAGAGAATGAAGAATGAAAAACTGACCAAGAGGGTGTACGTGAGTGAAGTGGATGGAAGGAGGGAGATGGGGAGACCAAGGGTGAGGCGGAGGGATGGAGTTGAGAGGTATATGAGGGAGGGGGGGGGAGTGAGTTGGGGGGAGGGCAGTCAAATGGTGGGGGGAGCGACTTGGAGGCATTTTGTCTGCGGCCACCCTTTGTTGGATTAAGTAGGGAGAGACCTTTGATTTATTGTAAAAAATTACATTCACATTTGTATAGTAATCACCCTTTTATCCGGATGCCCAGTAACCGGACACTCCATTGTCCAGCCATCGTTGGCTTGGGTGTTCAGAACCCAAAAATGCCAAAAAAAAAAAAAATGCAACCCCCCCCAATCCATTATTTTTTTTTTTTACCCATAAGCTTGAATTTAACAGCTGTGTTTCCGCGCGCTTCTCCCGCTCTCCAGGCTCCCCTTCCCCTCCCCCCAGTTCCCTCTCGACTACCATCATGAGTAAACGATTGTCGGGATGGCTGGCGCTAGTGCTCGTTTTTGTTTAAACAGTCATAATTCACAGTGCTAAGGAGTAAGTGCAGCTCAACACTGGATTACTGTACATGCTTCAAGAGCATTTTCACCACTATCAGAGCCTTAGAGGTGGGGTAATCTTCGTAACCACCACCACTGACATGTAAATACACTGTCAACTGCCAAATATTTTCCATACTCACCTCTAAATCCTCATTCTCTGGTTAAATTTTATTTCATGCTTTGTGTCCCATATTTGAGTGTATAAGCTGTGAAAAAGGTGATTTTCATGGTGATTTTCATGTCTGAAACTTACTTTCACTATGCTGTCAACTGGTGAACATCTTTGCCATACTTACCTCTAAATCATCATTTTCTGGTTAAATTTAAATTAATTCATGCTTGTGTCCATTATTTATGTGAATAGGGCCTTAAATAAGTGCTATGCACATCCGGTAGGGAGGTAGGTAGGTGGTTCTCGAGTTAGGTTTGGTTAAGGTCTGAAAGTACCAGTGTGGGAGCTTCAGGGCCAATATCCGGACATGCCTTTGGCTCTGTTACATCAGATAATGGAGGGATTACTGTACTCAGACCTTACGATTAGAAACACCGAAGTTCAAGAACACAGAACACTCAGGGCTTGTTTACAACTGGCCATGTGATGGTCTAGGGGTTTAGTGGTATAGCAATTTAGCATCTAGCATACACCCTACTCTAGCAGGCTAACATGATCACTTGAACTCCCAGCTAACCTTCTGAAATGCAGTCATGATCACTTTGTGCGCCATCCACCCAGTAACTAGTAAGGGAATCATATTGGAGATGTTGGCTAGCTTGATTGCTGAGTCATTGAAACAGACATCTGTCCCATATGGAAATTCAGTAACCCTTGTTTGACTGGCTTCTTTTACTGATATTTTGTTTCATTTGAGACAAGAATATCATAGAAGGAAACAGTCTTATATTACTGTTAGTGAAAAATGAGAGAAACCGTTGCAACATTAAATACTACTGCCTGAAATTACAGCAATTTAGCAGTTTAGCACTTAGCATGCACCCTGTTGGTAGTTAGCATGATCACTGGTGAACTGCCTGCTAACTGCTGAAAGGTAATTATGATCACTTCACTTGCCATCCACTCAGTAATTAGCAAGGCAGTCCTGTTGGAGAGAGGTTGGGTGGCGAGACAGCTGAGACATTATAAAGACGTCTGTCCAATTAGGAAGTTCAGTCACGCTTGTTAGGATGGCTTCTGTCACTGGTGTTTTGTTTAATTCAAGACAAGCATATTGTACAAGGAAACAACATTATATTACTAGTAGTGAAAAACAGGAAAAACAAACAGTACTGCCTGAAATTATAGTTACAGTGTTTTTCAGCCGTGACTGAAGCCAATCAGGGATCAGCCACCTACTGTACTACGTTATGAAAATGGGATAAAATTTACTGAGTAGATGATTAAAATTATATTTGAAATTAGCTGTACTAGATGGGCATTATTAACAGCATCTGCCATTTTTGTTCTATTCACATCTGACAAAGTGATATGAGCAATCGATCCCATTCACCTCTCTCTGCATCACTGCTGATCAGAGTGATCGAACCTGTTCACCATCTTTCTTATTGCTGCCCAAGCAAAGCTGTCATAATCGGTGAAAGTGAATGGAACCCAAAGTGTGTATGTGTGGGTGTGAGTGTGAGTGTAGAGTGGGAGAAGGCTAGTGATAAACTGTTTATCATAGCCTTCCAACCCAGTAGTGTATTTTATGCAGTACTTTATTCATGCTCGCCTGATGGTTTTATCCAGTTCAGGAAACATCGTGCACTGAAGGAGTTATTGTGGGCTGAATCAAATTGCTCTAGTTTGAAAAGTTTCACTAATAGCTTGTTCTCTGTAAAAATGTTTGCATTAGCAAACTAAAACTGTTAGAATAAAATATGATGAGAAAGAATGCTCTCCTTCGCTTACCTAGCCTTTTGGCTGAAACTTGTAGAAAATGAAGCAGTGATGTTGGATTTTGGTATAACATTTAACCCTCTGAGTTCCACCGATGTACAATGCACGTCACTACTTTTTTCCGTGGACAGACCCACCGACGTGCATCATACATCAGTCAATTGCAAGGCCCGTCGTTTGCACATTTTTCAAGATTCACAGGTGATTTTTGGTAGGCATATGTAGGAGACCTTCCTCTACCTGCTTTCAAGTAGGGATACTGCCTGCCCCCACCTGACCCCCCTCCCCCCACACTCGGCAATTCACCTGTGAGAAGTAACCTGGCCAGTAAAGATATGTTGCCCCACAGTCTCTCCAATGACGAAATTCACAATGAAAGTGATTTCTGAGGTGGAGGGGAAAGAAAAAAAGGAGCTAGAGCAAGAAACAAACAGAAGTGACGAGGTGGTAATGTCGTAAAGGAAGGTGCCATATGCAGATGTGTTTGGTGACAGAACAGTGCTTCTATTGCCTATATAATTGTGTGGAAACCAATATAGTCTTGTACTATACATAAATTCGTACCAAATAAATAAATAAATAAGTACGTAATTTAAAAATTAGTTAACCCTTCCATAGTTCGTTTTCTTTGTAGCCAGGTGCCATGAGAATGAAGGAAAACGTAAGGCTGACTGACACCTGTACACCTCAGGAGTGTGATTTCTCTATGGATTTTCAATGTTTCTCGCCAAAAGCGGAGGTTTGAGCCAAACAAAAAAAAAAGTTGAAAATCGGTTGGGTTCTGAGGGTGTGTTGGGTAAAAAATCAGTCAGGACTGGACAGGTTAAAAGATTAGGGAAATATGAGAGAAACAAGTCAAGGCCCCTGAAAGTAACCTTCCAAAGTGTGAACACTGTAGAAGAGGTACTAAAAAAATGCTAACAAACTTAAGGAATCAGAGGAGTACAAAGAAGTATGGATAAAAAGGTGCTTAACTCATGAGGAATGGGGATTACTAAAAGAAAAGAGAGAAGAAGGAAAAAGAAAGAACGATGCATTACCAGAAGAAGAGAGAAGTATTTTTTTTTGACAAGGTAGTATGATTGTAAGTAAAAAAAAAAAAAAAAAGGCACATAAACATCAGGGACTAAATAAAAGCAAGGTAGTAGACTCAACCAATGTCAAATATGTGAACATTATGGCTAAGTTAATGTACTCAAAGGATGATGGAATGGTATCCAAAATATTAGAGATAAAAGACTATATCATAGAAAATGAGCCTCATATAATTTGTCTAACAGAAACAAAATTAACCCCAAGGATATCAAATGACTCTATAAATTTGGATGAGTAAAATAGTTGGCAAAGAGACAGAAATTTAAAAAAAGGAGAAGGAGTTATGATAATAACAGAGAAAAGACTCCAAGTAAATGAGATAGAAATAGACATACCCTCACAAGTAGAATTAGTTGAAATACATCAGAAGGGATAATAATTGTGGCAAATTTATAAATGTCACCCAAGACAAACATATGGGACAGAGGTGAATATGAAGACCTAGCAGAAAAGTCAATTCAGAGTTTAAGAACCCGACTATACAGAATGGAACAAATATCTGAAAGAATTATGCTAATGGGAGATTTTAACACAAACATAAACTGGAATACTGTAGATGTAAAAAGCCATGAAAGTTGTTGGGATCAAAAGCTCTTGGATCTTTTACAGGAATTTCTTTTAACACAACATGTAAAGAACACCAAAAAAAGAGGACCAGAAGGCCCCTCATTATTAGATCTCATATTTACTGGGCAAGAAAATGAAATTGATAATATAATCTGTCACCTCCCATTTGGCAAAAGTGACCATGTAGTACTAGATTACAATTTCAGAATAGCATATGATATAGTTAGAGGTAATGAAAATTACAAAAAGAGGCTTAACTACAAAAAGGGCAACTATCATGACCTAAAGAAGTACTTCAATGATATGGATTGGGAAAAGGAGCTAAGAGGGCAAGATATAAATGTTATACCATATTTCATGGAATATTAGATGCTGCAGTGTGAAAGACGCACCCTAATTTTGGAAGGGCAGTTCTGAGAAAAAAAAGTGTCTTAACCAAGACTGCAGAAAAGTTGCTAGATAAGAGTAGTTTTCACCCAAACACACTGTATGCCTGTATTTGGTATCTCTATTTTTATGTAAATGAAGGGTACAAGAAAACAAACAAACAAACCCCTTCCTTACAAAATGTTACCTGTTCCATGATACCATCTTAACACTGTTTATGTTTATGAAGTCCACCTTTCAGTATTTCTATTCAGTACTGTATACGTCTTTGGTTTCTTTATTTTTATGTAACACAAGGGTGCAACACAAGAAAACAAACAACCCCATCCTTACAAAAAGTTACTTCCAATCACGACGCCAGCTTAACACTATGTTTATGAAGTCCAATCAGTGTTGCCAGGTGGAAATTCTATCAATCCGCTAGACTGGCCTTAAAACTTGTAGAAATGTCAGATTAGGGAAAATCAGTTGAAAAACCCACCAGACAGGACTTTAAAAACCGCTAGATCTAGAGTAAAAATATTAAAAAAAAACTTCCCACTAGACTGGTTTCAAAATCTCTATAGATTTAGCTGGACAACCGCAAAATTGGCAACACTGAGTCCGGTTCCTTCTGTACGATAATTTGAGACAATGTTCATCTCCATTAAAGTATAATAAATATGTATCAGTATATATAGAGATAAGTATTACCTTTCATGAAATGAACTTAAAACAGTACCTAATGAAACACGTTCTTTCATTCATTTAAGAAAATATATAGGCCACTAAATGAAGGAATACACTTTCATCTCCATACCAAATGCCTGCATGTACTGTATATTACAATCACAGACAACACAAACAGATTTTCAAAAATCAATTACAAGGAATGTTTACAGCATTCTGTTTACCCTAAAAATGCCCTGTACTTCGCACCCCACACCTCCTGTATTAAGGTATATTCCCACATTCGATCTTGACACAGTGTGATGTGAGACTACTGTAACTTGCCCCTGATGTCTCATTACCTACAGACAACACATTCACTTCCTAACCTGGAAAAAATATCCTTAAACAAACTAAATGAAATAAGACACGAGTCTTTTCTGCTCAGCAAACATCCTCCTGAACACTACTTCATTGTCATCACGAATTATGTATTCTCACTAACCTTTGAATATCTCCACAATAATACCTGTAATAATACTGTAATAGCAAAATAAATGCAGCACTTGTGTGTACACACTAAACAAAAACACAATTAAAATGTTTTACAAATGAAGTTCAGTATGGCGAGATTGTTGGGAACAAGACATACAACTGTCTTTACCCACTTTTCTCAATAACATTCCTTCATTGACAGTGCCTCGCAACATCAAAATTTAACAAAACATACTTAACTGTTCACAATTTACTAAAAACAGTCATTCACCTCAAAACATATAAAATGTGGTGAAACCATTTAAACACCCACTGTTACACCTTTGCTATACGATTGTATAGTAAGTGACACCTCCAAGGATAGTGCAGGAGAAATGCAGCCCCATTTTCAAATATCATAATGTAATTCTGCACTGAAAATGCCAAGATGAATATCAGATAGAGAGCTAGATGTAAAATTATAGATAGAGAGGTACCGAGACATTCATTCTACCACCCGACTCCCCAACACACAATACTTCTCATTAACCCGTCCAGTCCCAACCAATTTTTTACCCAACACCCCCAGAACCCAACCGATTTTCAACTTTTTTTTTCTTTTTTTTTGTTTTTGCTCAAACCTCTGCTTTTGGGTAGTATTATCGAAAATTCATAGAGAAATCGCCCTCCTGAGCTTATAACAGGTGGCAGTCAGCCTTACGTTTTCCTTCTTTCTCAGGGTACCTGGCTAAAGAAAACAAACTATGAAAGGGTTAATTCAAGCCACTTTAAATTATGTATTTATTTATTTATTTATTTGGTACGAATTTATGTGTAGTACAAGTCTATATTGGTTTTCATACAATAATATAGGTGATAAAAGCATTGTTCACTCACCCAAAACCCCAGCTTATGGCACCTTCCTTTACGATATTACCACCTCGTCACTTCTGTTTGTTTCTCCCTTTAGCTTCTTTGTTTCTTTGTCCACCATCTCAGGAATCACTTTCACCATGAATTTCTTCATTGGAGAGACTGTGGGGCAACATATCTTTACTGGCCAGGTTACTGCTAACAGGTGAATTGCCGAGTGTGGGGGGAGGGGGGGGTCAGGTGGAGCCAGGCAGTATCACCGCTTGATAGCAAGTATAGGAAGGTCTCCCACATATGCCTACCAAAAATCACCTGCGAATGTTAAAAAATGTGCACACAACAGGCCTTGCAACTGAGTGATGTACGATGCACGTTGGTGGGTCTGTCCGTGGAAAAAAGTAGTGACGTGCATCACACATCGGTGGGACTTGGCGGGTTAAATTCCTCTACATCTTTCTTACAGATTTCTCCTGATACTACTTTCCATATGTTCATTATATTTATCATCGCCTTGTTATCTCTGGTGATTCTGTTCCATATTTCTTTTTCACCTTTACCAGTGATGATTAGATTTGTTAATCCCAGCCATTTCCTTTATCAGCCTTGGATTTTTCCTTATGATGTCTTTCATCTCTCTTGTCATGTCTTTTGCTTCAGCCTTGCTTTTTAGATCTTGAATTGTTTTGGCTACTACTGCCTCTGTATTTTGTACTTCCTCTGTGTAGTTTCCCATAATTTAATTTGCCCGAGTTATCTTCCCATCAGTGTCTCTGCTTTGTTCTGTCAGATTGCCTGGCTATCTAGTTACATCTTTATCATCATTATTGTACCCCTTCAAAACTCTTTCATAGGTTATTGCTGTATTTCCCATTTCTTTCATTTTCTTCCTCAGAATGTCTGCCTTAGCTTGTAGCTCACCTGTTGTTGCATCTTTTCTGTTTAATTCCTTTACCAGTTGCTCATTTTTTTTTCTCATTTATTGGTACAGTTCCTTCCTTATTTCCTCCAGTTCCACTTTGAAAGTTTCCTCCAATTTGTTCACTTTCTCTGCTAATTTACTAAATGTAACCAGTTCCACCAGTTCTGTGTAGTCATCATTTTGTTGACGTATATATATATGTGTGTGTGTGTGTGTGTGTGTG
>JAGKTI010016932.1:0-18965 GCA_018397915.1 Birgus latro | reverse complement strand
TCACCCCCCAAAATTGCTAAATTACTGAATTATCACCCCCCAAAATTGCTAAGACAATACCTATTACTTGTCCTTTCAACACTAAATTAAAGAAGCATATATAAATAAATTAGTTATGACAAAAAACAATATAGTGCATTTAATATACATTTAACCCCTTCAGTGCTGGGTGTATTTTCATTTTGTTCTTGCTGCCACCAGACAATTTTAGTCAGTGTAGGTTGGATCTGTGGAAGTGCACGGGGTTGGTACAGCCTTCGTTAGCCCCTTCAGTATGTGAGTCCAGTCCTGAGTGCCATAAAATCGGCTGGAGGAAGCATAAATAAAGTAGAAATAGATGTCACAGTACTGAAGTGGTTAATTGGTAGAAAATCATTCACAGAGGCAGTACCGACTGTCGGTAACGTGTGTTGGAGATGGATTTTCACCCCCCCAAATTGCAATAACAATACTTATTACTTGTCTTCTTAACACTAAAGTAAGGGAGCATATACAGTGTATAAATTAATAAAGAAAGACAAAAAAGAAAGAATTCAGTGCACATAATTTGCCTTTCGTCAGAGGCAGAAGATCGTCGGCAGTTTGTTTTGTTTTGGAGACGGAGGTGGGTTAGTTCATTCTTTAACGTAAATTCTAAAAAGTACCCAATATTTATTTCACTCTATATTAAGAACTAAACTTAAATGTAATCACTATAATAGACTGCAGTGTAACACCTGTCGTTAGAAGCAGTAGATTCTTTGGCAGTTTGTTTTGTTTTGGAGACAGAGGTGGTGGAGGTGATTTAGTTCATACTGTAACGTAAATTCTAAACAGTACCCAGTATTTATTTCACTTTATATTAAGAACTAAACTTAAATGTAATCACTGTAGTAGACTGCATTGTAACACCGTTCGTTAGAAGCAGTAGATTCTTCGAAGTTCGGCAGTTTGTTTTGTTTTGGAGATGGAGTTGGAGGTGGGTTAGTTCATACTTTAACGTAAATTCTAAACAGTACCCAGTACAGTATTTATTTCACTCTGTATTAAGAACTAAACTTAAATGTAATCACTGTAATAGACTGCAATGTAACACTTTCAGTAATAATAGTACTGAACTTTAATCATGATCACTACACTGTCACACACGCACATTTTTTTTTTTAGCTTCATTCCTTTACGACTAGAGGTGCCAGTATCACTTCTTTTAATCTATGAACCTTCCATGGCAAGGCAGAAGGCAAAAGGAGAGCACTGTTCAGCACTAAATGACAGTAAGAATGGCGCAGCTACCGTCTCCAAGAGCAAGCAGCAGACTGGCGCCATGAGTCCGCTTGGCGCCATTTCCCCCGCTACTTTTGCATTTCAGCCTACTTCATACGTGGTCTCGGCCTGAGTTCAGCTAACTGAAGATTCCGACTTTTAAAAGTTCGGCTTATAAAGGGTTTACTGTACTGTACTCACATACATCGACTTCGAGGTTTTACCAGTAATAGAGTTCTTTGTTTTATTTTATAGTTTTCTTTTGCCCTAGATGACCTGTTAATTCATGGGTGTGTTGTAGAGCCTGAACAGCTAAGGTACGAGGAACTATGAGACTATAATGAAGACTACCATCCTCCTTTTCGCACTCAAAATGTAATAATTCATCTACCAAGGCAAACTGATCTAACGTAGCCTTTGGTAATCTTTTAGCAGGGATTCTACCACCTTCCAGATACTGCGCTAGTTCTCCCCATACTGGTTCTTCTCTCTGGCGGTCTGTCATTTGTTCTCGGTCTAACCCGAGCCATGTAGCTTCAGGTGATCGGGCTACCACTCGAACTGGGCGTGACAACTGGTCTGCGACAAAATTATTCTTGCTCTTTAGGTATTGAATGTCGTAGTTATATTCCCTCATTTCCAGAATCCATCGGTTCATCCGAGGTGATTTAGTCCTGCGTTTGAATATGCTTGTTAGACGTCGGTGATCAGTGACTACCATGAAACGGGTACCCCATAAGTAATGATGAAAGTTCCGGCACGCGAGAACTACTGCTAGAGCCTCCTTGTCTGTTGTTAACCTGCCGAGTCCCATTGACGTACGGTGTACGTCGCTACTTTTTTCCACGGACAGACCCAACGACGTACATCGTACGTCATGCAATTGCAAGGCCCATTGTGTGCACATTTTTCAACATTTGCGGGTGATTTTTGGTAGGCATATGTGGGAGACCTTCCTCTACCTGCTATCAAGCGGAGATACTGCCTGGCCCCTCCTAACCCCCCCTCCCCCCCACACTGGGCAATTCACCTGTTAGCAGCAACCTAGCCAGTAAAGGTATGTTTCCCCACGGTCTCTCTAATGATGAAATTCATGGTGAAAATGATTCCTGAGGTGGAGGACAAAGAAACAAAGAAGCTAGAGGTAGAAACAAACAGAAGTGATGAGGTGGTAATGTCATAAAGGAAGGTGCCATATACTGGGGTTTTGGGTAAGTGAACCATACGTGCTCCCTACTTGTTAACAAGTGGGTTGGTGGAGGGATAGTGCCCCTCCCTGTAAAACAAATAACTCAAAGTCAAATGGCCACCCCTTACGGGTTTATGGCGTCTGGCAATAGATAGATAGATAGAACAATTCTTATAAATGCCTATATTATTGTGTGAAAACCATTATAGACTTTTACTACACATAAATTCGTACCAAATAAATGAAATAAATACGTAATTTAAAGTGGCTTGAATCAACCCTTCCATAGTTCGTTTTCTTAGCCAGGTACCCTGAAAAAGAAGGAAAACATAAGGTTGAGTGACACCTGTATCAACATTTTTTTACCTCAGGATCGCGATTTCACCATGAATTTTCGATGTCTCTCACCAAACGCGAAGGTTTCAGCCAAAAAACAAAAAGTCGAAAATCGGTTGGGATCTGGGGGTAGACTGCGTAAAAAAATGTTCGGGACTCGGGGGGTTAAATACCGAGACTCGCAAGGGGTCAATTTTTTTTAGAAGTACCTGATTGGCTTGTTGGTAAAGTCGTCTTGGATTTGACTAAGGACTCCTCCAACATGAGTATTACTGGCGTCCGTGGTAAGAACGAACGATTGCTTTACCCGAGCTCTGACCAAAACAGGGGCGTTTGTAAGGCAAGATTTGAGATGTTCAAAAGACTCCTGACATTCGTCCTTCCAGTGAAATGTCGTTCGAGATTTAGTCATATTGGTAAGGGGTGTAGCAATGCATGCGAACGAAGGTACATGTTTTCTATGAAACCCACACATTCCGAGGAATCGTCTCACTTCCTTCACAGTGGTGGGTGGCTTCATCTTCGTAATGGCCTCAACATTTTTCAGATCCGGCTTGCTTCCCTCGGCCGAAAACTGGTGACTCAGGAAGGTCACTTCCTTACATCCAAATTCACATTTACTGAGGTTTAATTTCACCCCGCTGAGAGCGAGCAGCTCGAAAAGTTGTTTCAGTCACTCCAATAGAGTAGGGAAACTGGGAACCCATAAGATTAAATCATCTAAGTAATTCTTGACCCAACCCTTCTGTAGGAGAGGTGCTAATTATGTGACCATTTGTCGTGAGAAGATTCCAGGGGAACAGTTGAGACCGAATGGAAGGCGTCTAAATCGGTAGAGTGCTACCCCATCACTGAAGGTAGTGAGATCACGGCTCTCCTCATCTAACAAAATTTGGAAATACGCCTCTCGCATGTCCAACATGACATAATATTGATGTCCGGCTGCTTGTTCTACTAACTTATCTAACCGTGGGAGTGAGTAGATGTCCGCCACGAGGTGTTGGTTCACGTGGCGATAATCGTGGCACATTCGTTTACTACCATCAGGTTTGTTTACGAGGACGATAGGCGACAACCAGGATGCTGTGGACCTTTCGATAATTTCTCTGTCCTCCACATCCCTTAACATCTCTGTGAATTTGCTTTGCTTGTACTGGATAGCGATACATAGGCCCACGACTGAGTTTAGGGTCTACAACTTTAATATGAGCTGGAGGACCACTGATAAGGCCTAACTCACCTTTATCGAGAATAAAAAGAGGGTCATACCCAAGGATCAACTTGGTTAAATCTTCTCGCTGGTCATTAGTGAGGTGTTGCCAATTCTGTTTGCCGATCAGAGCTTTCAGTTTCTGAGCGCGTGTTCTGTTTTGTTTGACGTGATCATTCTCTGGGAGAAGATCGTTATGAATCTTAGTACAGTGTAATGTTAATTCTGTCAGGGATTGGATTGGTCACTCTCTCACATGATCCGATAATGGTACCCTTACGAAAAACTTTTACCTTTTTGGTTGTATTAATGAGTGGGAAGTAGATGGTATTTGCTGCAGTGACTTGGACCAAATAAGGATGACTATTATGACTAACCCTGGGTTGAGGGTAGATGATGAGATTAGTAATTGGGTCCTCCCTTACAGGTACGGGCATGAATTTAGTCTGGTAGGGGTGTACCTTTACTGTAGTAAGGAGGTTAATCTGCAAGAAGAGTTGTGTTGGGTTGGAAAGTTCTACTGGATCAACTCTCACTCTCCCCACCTTGTTCTTCTGACGGCAGATATGATTCACCACATAATGGGTGCCTCCCCAGACCATAACTCTCTTTGCTCCATCCCACATGAGCGAAGCTTGGCTTAACACGTCACATCCCAGGAGTATGTCAGTACTGATGTAAGAATTTGGTGCTACCGGGAACCATTGTTTATGCATCTTCTCGTCACCAACCACTATTTCAGCTTGCAGCATTCCCAATACTCTGAGGTGCGCCTGTGACTCCTTGTAAGTGCGGCGGTTTTCGACATGTGTTTATTTCTCCCCCAATCCGTTTGATTGTGGACTCCTTAATTAAAGTGTAGCTACTACCGGTGTCCACGATTGCTTCTATTATTTTCGCATTTATTATTGCACTGATGTTGGGGGATGTTTGGCCGCTGGCTAGTCATATTTGTTGAGATGGTCCATGAGATACTTTCGGAGAGACATTTTGAGCTGCGGTGTTGTCACTACGTCCAGGGCACCCGCATTCTCCTCACCGACATCAGGGTCTGCGACAATCAGAACAATGCCCAGGAGGGGGTTTCCACCAACAGTCTCGGAGGTTATGTGATGATGTCAGACAATGAGCACAGTATTTATCACTATATGTTTTGGGGGTACTAGTCCGTCCCTTATTCACTTGTGCTAGGTTAGGTTTGAGCTCATGGATCCGGCACTTTAGTTCCTTCACTTCATCTCTCAGTCCATCTGGACTCGAATACAGTAATCCCTCGACTGTCCGACGTAATGGAGCCAAAGGCATGACCGGACAGTGGTCTTGTCCGGATAGTGGCCCTGAAGCTCCCGCACCGGTCATTCCTGACCCTAACCTAACCTAAACCAGAAAACCACCTTCCTACCTCCCTACCGGACATGCATAGCACTTATTTAAGTCCTCTTTCACATAAATAATGCACACAAAGCATGAATTGAATTTTAACCAAAAAATGATGATGTAGAGGTGAGTAAGATATAGGTGCTCACAACTTGCCACCATAGTGTAAGTAAGTATCGGACATGGAAATCACTATGAAAATCACCCTTTCTCACTTTTTATGCACTAAAATCATGAAAACAAAGCATGAATTCATTTTATTTTAACCCCAAAATGATGAATCTGAGTTAAATAAGGCATAGGTGTTCACTTAGTTGACAGCTTAGTGTAAGTTAGTATCGGACATGGCAGCCACTATGAAAATCGTCTTTTCTCACATTTTATGCACTAAATAATTGGATACAAAGCATCAAATACAGTAAATGATGTAAATTGTTACCAGAAAAATGGTCAGTAAGAGTTAGGTATGGCAAAAGTGTTCACCAGAATACAGCATGCTGAAAGTAAGCACCAGACATGAAATTCACTGGCATTCACCTTTTTCACAGCTAGTGCACTAAAATAATGAACACAAAGCATGAATTCATTTAAATTTAACCCCAAAAGGATGAATTTGAGGTAAGTTAGGCACAGCTGTTCACTGAGTTGGCAGCTTAGTTTAGGTACTGGACATGAAAATCAATGGCATTCGCCTTTTCCACAGCTGGTGCACTAAAATAATGAACACAAAGCATGAATTCATTTAAATTTAACCCAAGAAGGATGAATTTGAAGTAAGTTAGGTACAGCTGTTCACTGAGTTGGCAGCTTAGTTTAGGTACCGGATATGAAAATCAGTGGCATTCACCTTTTTCACAGCTGTTGCACTAAAATAATGAACACAAAGCATGAATTCATTTAAATTTAACCCCAAAAGGATGAATTTGAGGTAAGTTAGGCACAGCTGTTCACTGACTTGACAGCTTAGTTTAGGTACCGGACATGAAAATCAATGGCATTCACCTTTTTCACAGCTGGTGCACTTCAATACTAGTGGTAACCATGCATGAAAAAATAAGTGGAAAACAGGAAATTATGATTTACATTTATGGGAATTTTTTACCACTTTACAGCATGCTGAAAACAGGTTAGACATGAAAATCATTATGGAAATCATCTTTCACACAGTCTATGCATGAGATTAATGATATGGGAAGAACAAAACAAGGAATTTTGATGAAGTTAGGGTGCTTATGAGAATGATGCCGCCGTCCTGATGTATAACCCACTCCGTCATCCCAGACTCTGACAGTATGAAGGTGCACCTGAGACACCTGCAGGAATTCATAGAATCCTTGGCACTTCCGCTGCACTTTACACTCACCAGCACTTCTCACCAGCACTTCTCACCAGCACTTCCCACAACGTTTCCTTTCCCATGGTACAGTAACAATCTTGCATCACATCACTTCAGTGACTGTACATAACTGTAAATTCCCGTGTGGTCTAGTGACGAGTCCTGGAGAATTTAGTCGCTGTCAGAGTCTGAGATGAGCTGATGGAGGCAGTGTAGGGGCTCCTTGTTGGGACGTGGTGATACGCTATCCACTGCAGAGGACTCAGAAGACAGCCGCAAACTCACATCCAGTGGTGACTTTGCCGTGCCTGATGTGCTGGGCTGTGTCTCGGAGCTAGAAAGCCTGTCTTGGTGAGGCAATGGTGTGGAACGAGGGTTGAAGACGGCGGGGTTGACAGGCCTGAAAAAACTGTCAATGGTTGATTGACGCAAGCAATGACGATTCTGACGATTAATGATGCTCTGCCTGAAAGCTTGCACTTCATCCACAAGTCCCAAGGGCCCCATCTCCCTGTCGCAGTCCGGGTGTTCTAGGTAGTCAAGGACGAACTCCACATGTTCCCGGAGTGCGCTCAGCTTGGGGATGGCTGGAGTAGTGACGAGCCATGAGGAGTCCGCATCATCGTCGCTGTCCTCGTCGGAATCTTCCTGCTGGGTACTTGTACCGGCAACAGTAGATGCGATCTCGATATCAGACATGATCTGATACCCAGTATCGCCCTCGTCGTCATCCGACCACTCACGCACTTCGTTGACATCCACATTGTCTCTACCCGCACGAAGCCTTGCATGGAAGTCATCCACGTCAAAACCTAGAAGATCGTGCACCTCCTTGAAGCAGACGAGTCCAACCATTTTCTAGAGTCTTGACAGAGACTTCCTTCCATGCACTGGCCCAGTTGTAGATAGGAGACTTGAGGTTATAGCGGCGAAGGTTTTCGACAGTTTGATGTCCTCGCATGTCTCGTCCTTCTCTGCGATCGTCCTCGTCCTCGTAGACAACCATCACCTCATCAAAAAACCTCCGTCGGTAGAGCCTCTTCGCTGCCACAATCATTCGCTGGTCCATTGGTTGGATGAGAGCAGTCGTATTAGGTGGCAAAAACAGACACCTAATGCGGCCATTTTCAGCCACTAACTCCTTCTCAAAGGGATGCGCAGGTGCATTGTCTAGAATCAGGAGGGCTTTTACCTGGTCGTGTGGGATTTTCAGTGTCTCCGTCTGATAATGTATGACCTCCTTGACAAAGTGTTGGTGAAACCAATCTCTGAAGATCTTGGTTGTGAACCAGGCCTTCAGAGAATGATACCACACGACAGGAATGACGTCCATTAACCCACGAAGGCACCGAGGCTGCTTTGCACGTCCAACAATAATGGGCTTGAGCCGGTGCATGCCGTTAGCATTGGCACAGCACAAAGCAGACACCCGTTGCTTGGAGAGCTTGGGGCCAGGTATACGCTTCTCTGTCTCCTCAGCGAGAGTGTTTGTGGGCACTGAATGATAGAATAGGCCAGTTTCGTCAGCGTTGTAGACTTGACCGAGATTGAGGCCCTCCCTGTCAATCAAGCCCTTCACCTTCTGCCGAAACTCTTCTATTCCCTTGTCGTTGGCGTCCACAGCTTCACCATGGGCCTTACGGTTGGTAAGTGCATGCCGTAACTTGAACGCGAAGAGCCAACCTTCAGATGCCTTGAAGTTTTGGGTGTCATGTAGCCTTGCGAACTTCTCGGCAGCAGCTTTCAGCTCCGTTCCACGTGCCAACACACCAGCAGCACGTTGTTGTCGATACCAGATGAGCGTGGAACGGTCAATGTCAGCATGCTTAGGAGTAAACATCATCTTCCTCTCCACGTTCTGTCTGGTTTTCGAAGTGAAATCGGCCGTGTATTGGTGTAGTTTGTCTCAGGACCTCTTGATATCAAACAAAGTGGAGCGAGGGAGGTTAAATTCACGTAGGACCCGTGATGTCGGCCACCCGGCATCCACCTTCTCTAATATCTCCCGCTTCTTCTCCAGAGTCAACACCACTTTCTTCCTCTTCTCAAGCGGCGGGGCCATCATCACACACATGATGAAGAAGGTGTAGAGCAGCAGCAAGCCCTGCAGGAGGTAGGGAATCACCACAAAACCAAGCACTTCAGGAGCCATGTTGAGGGCTAGTTGACGAGCCGGCAGCTGAGCGAGAAATGAGACCAGAGAGAGGCGGGAGGCATGAAAGCACAGCTGGTCGGCGCGCGCGCGGGAAATTCAAATTGACGCGGTGAAAAAAATCGGATTTTTTTTGGATTTATTCTAATTCGGGGGCATTTGGGGGTTCGGACAGCCTACGATGTCCGGACAATGATATAGCCAGATAGTGGTTGTCCAGATAGTAGAGATTACTGTAATCACTTTGGTTCGACAAGGTGGATGGCAATATCCGGTTTTCTACCTCCCTTTCCTTTTCACACTTTTCTCGGTAGGCACCGCATTGACGTGAGATGATTGACTCACTTCCAATAGTTGGCATTCGTGTTCAGTTCTATCGATAAATTTTCTCAACAGGTATTCGTTATTTAGGAAACCTTCGAGTTTTACCCGTGATGGAAGAAGTAATCCATACCAGTTTCTGTTTGATAGTTCTGTCCCGGTTATGGAATTTCTCACTTGGGAATTTATGTTCTATGGCTGCATGTTGGCAAATGAAACGGTGAGTATAGGCCTGAGGTGATTCTACCCAATCATACCATGCTGATTGCAGCTCCTGCCATGCCCGGTCAATACAAACTTCAATAGCAAAGTCTGCTCTAAGGAACGCCTTGAATGCTGACCATGAGGTTACTCGATTTCTAGTCTGGTTGTTATGAATGAAAATGCCAAGTTCCGAGCTTACTCTACTCTTCGCGATCTGTATGCGCATTACATCATCCTGGTCACACTGTTCTACTGCTTCAAAAAACATTTTAAGGCAAACTGCCGCATCGATACCCTGTAGTTGGCCAAGTTCCAGAGTTGGAATATCACGAGGCTTTGTGAGGTTCCCTTTTCCTAACATTGTTAGAGGTTGGTCAGGAGACTGAGGATAGGCTGATTTTGAAGGGAACTGCTGCGATTCAAGTTGGTCGAGCTCATTGGCTAACTGAGTCAGTCTAGGAGAGAATTCCTCCTTAAACTGGATTTCTACATCTCGCCAACTCATGGTGTTAGAAAAAATAATAACTCTTACTTCTATAGGCTTCCTAGTCCACTAGACCACATGTCTCTTTATCACTGCCAACAGTTTATCTTTTACTTTACCTTTTGCTTCATCTGACCAGTGAACTCCATCTGCCAGTGTTCCCGCATAATATGCTGTATTGAACTGGACCACCTTGTTATTTGTCGTACATTTTATTTGTTGATTGATAGCTTTCTGGAATGTTCGGTAACCCTCAGTAGAGATTGGGATGTCTCCCTGGTAAGTCCGGGGTTCCACTAGACAGATACAGACTGCTGCCTTACAACTACTCTCTGTGGCTCCTACAATCTGTTTAATATCATGAGCTACCTGGCTTGGAGTCGTATGCCAACTGACTTCATTGCTTCCTCTCCAGAGTATGCATAAATCATGTTTCCATTCTAACACTCTATTCACCCGGGCAGCGGAGAAAAATGTTCTCGCCTTGGCACCATATATTCTCAGTTCCACGTCCGGATTAATAATCAGTGACTGAGGAATCTGACTGTGACCTACTAAGGACACTTTAAACATACTGCTTGTCTACTAGTAACTGTGAGAGTACACTGATCAGTATTCACTCTTATTATCGATGAAGAACATTTCTTATCCTCTAGGAGTTCACGAATTATAAGATTAAGTGGGCTTCTAGCGAATTGTTACTAAGGATTTCTATCTCTATCCCACCGCTTTAGCCGCCAGTGTCATGTTGCAAAATTTGACTTCCAGTTAAATACGAAAATTATAAGAGATCTCTAATTTTAGACATCCGATGTAATGATGAGAAATTAAGCCAGTCTAACAAATTCCATCGCTATGACCCCAGTGTCATACTGTGAATTTAAGAAAAGAAAATTACAGATCCTGATCACTGTCACTAGTGTCCTCCAAAGTATTTTTTTGAGACTCACTGTAGGAATCAGAGCTTAAAAGAGTAGGCTGCCACCACCCAGCGAGTACTGGGAAAATTATTCCACCAAGTAAGAAAGATGTAGATTTCTGGAGCCTTACAAATAAGTGACTAGGGTAGCGTGAACTGTTTAGAGTGAGTGAGTAGTAAGATAGTAATACACCTTGCGGGCCACTCAGTCTCACAACAAAAACTCCCCAGGGGATAATAATTCTCAGACACAATGTAAACTTATCCTAATATTTTCTAAATCTAAGCATACAAATATAAAAAACTAGATATTAGATCAAATTTACCATAGGTTACTTTACAAACTATGAATTGGTAGAAACTGTAAGATCATTACCTCTTTGCGCTGATATTGTCACATGGTAGACTAAATATACCAAAAAAAAGATCAATGATAGCAAGAGTGCTTTCACCTCTGCTGAACAAATTCTCGGAATGATACTAACACACTATTATGAACAGAGTTCCTCACAGTTGGATATAAACTCAATTTTATATTCACATGCACATCTATATAATCTTCACCTCTTAGCCTAATATTCACAAAATAACACTATCTTTAGTGTATCTAGCAATCTCACATATTAAACTAATGAATTCATAATGACAATTTCATCATAGACCCAATAATCCCCTGGCCTCGACAGGGCTGCTTGGGAAATGACCTTAGAAAAATACCACTATAGAGTATACCCTTGGGACCGAGTTCTTTTCCACAATTTCACCTCGAAGATCACACTCAGCTCATACAGTGTTAATAGAGGAGCTATGTAAATGAATCGACACTTAAAATTCTGGATACAATTATTAGTAACTCCCTAGGACTCATTTCACACAGGCTTACTATTCATTTTCAATAATCAAACTATATATATGAAGTTACAGTATTTCAGTGGACCAACTAATTCGCATTTGGGTTACGTGAATCAGAAAGGAGGGGAGGGGGAATTTCTAGTGTAAGCGGGCATTGACAAAGAGAAATGATTGGTTACACCATTCGTCTGGGCAGGAGAGAACGGTGGAACAGCGACAATCTGCAAGCCTGCGAGGCCGAGGGCGTTGGGGAGAGAAGTCACATGATACGAAAGAAATTTTGGGGAAAAAACTGACAGTCAACCTATTAATATGTGGAGAGATTTTACATTATAGGAACAAAGGGAAGTGGGGGGGGGAATACTGAGTGTGTGAACACCCACCTGCAAGCCTGAGGGCGTTGGGGATAGAAGTGAGAAGCGAGGCTACCCTAGACTGCTTACTCTTCCTCGCAGTTGTCCTAACCTTGGAACTGACTTTGACTGATTTCTCTGCAGCATTACCATTTACACCTGCTAACAAGGAATATGAAAAAAAGTATTCACACTTGACGTACACGGATGGGTTGACTTACGATGCTTAAAATTTTGTAGCAAACGTATGGGATCGACAATTACACAAATCCTAAACAAACGAGTGTTTGAACTAATAGTAATTCCTCCACTATCCGACGTAATAGAGCCAAAGGCATGTGCAGACAGTGGTCTTGTCTGGATAGTGGCCCTCAAGCTCCAGCACCAGTCATTCCTGACCCTAAACTAACCTAACTTAAATCAGAAAACTACCTTCCTACCTCCCTACCGGACATGCATAGCACTTATTTAAGTCCCCTTTCACATAAATAATGCACACAAAGCATGAATTAATTGAATTTTAACCAAAAAATGATGATTTAGAGGTGAGTAAGGCATAGGTATGCTCACAACTTGCCACCATAGTGTAAGTAAGTATCGACATGGAAATCACTATGAAAATCACCCTTTCTCACTTTTTATGCACTAAAATCATGAACACAAAGCATGAATTCATTTTATTTTAACCCCAAAATGATGAATCTGAGTTAAGTAAGGCATAGGTGTTCACTGAGTTGACAGCTTAGTGTAAGTTAGTATCGGACATGGCAGCCACTATGAAAATCATCTTTTCTCACATTTTATGCACTAAATAATTGGATACAAAGCATCATATACAGTAAATGATGTAAATTGTTGCCAGAAAAATGGTCAGTAAGAGTTAGGTATGGCAAAAGTGTTCACCAGAATACAGCATGCTGAAAGTAAGCACCAGACATGAAATTCACTGGCATTCACCTTTTTCACAGCTAGTGCACTAAAATAATGAACACAAAGCATGAATTCATTTAAATTTAAACCAAAAAGGATGAATTTGAGGTAAGTTAGGCACAGCTGTTCACTGAGTTGGCAGCTTAGTTTAGGTACCAGACATGAAAATCAGTGGCATTCACCTTTTTCACAGGTGGTGCACTTCAATACTAGTGGTAACCATGCATGAAAAAATAAAATTAAATGCAGGAAATTATGATTTACATTTATGAGAATTTTTTATCACTTTACAGCATGCTGAAAACAGGTTAGACATGAAAATCCTTATGGAAATCATCTTTCGCACAAATCAGTGGCATTCACCTTTTTCACAGCTGGTGCACTTCAGTACTAGTGGTAACCATGCATGATAAAAAAAATTGAAAGCAGGAAATTATGATTTACATTTATGGGAATTTTTTACCACTTTACAGCATGCTGAAAACAGGTAAGACATAAAAATCATTATGGAAATCATCTTTCACACAAATCAATGGCATTCACCTTTTTCACAGCTGGTGCACTTCAATACTAGTGGTAACCATGCATGAAAAAATAAATGGAAAGCCGGAAACTGTGATTTACATTTATGGGAATTTTTTACCACTTTACAGCATGCTGAAAACAGGTTAGGCATGAAAATCATTATGGAAATCATCTTTCACACAGTGTATACATGAAATTAATAATACGGGATGAACAAAACAAGGAATTTTGATGAAGTTAGGGTCCTTACGAGAATGATGCCTCCGTCCTGATGTATAACCCGCTCTGTCATCTCAGACTCTGACAGTAAGAAGGTGCACCTGAGACACCTGCAGGAATTCATAGAATCCTTGGCACTTCCGCTGCACTTTACACTCACCAGCACTTCTCACCAGCACTTCCCACAACGTTTCCTTTCCCATAATACAGTAACAATCTTGCAGCACAGCACTTCAGTACACTGTACATAACTGTAAATTCCCGTGTGGTCTAGTGACGAGTCCTGGAGAATTTAGTCGCTGTCAAAGTCCGAGTTGAGCTGACGGAGGCGGCGTAGGGGCTCCTTGGTGGGACGTGGTGATAAGCTATCCACTGCAGAGGACTCAGAAGACAACCGCAAACTCACATCCAGTGGTGACTCTGCCGTGCCTGATGTGCTGGGCTGTGGCTCGGAGGTAGAAGGCCTGTCTTGGTGAGGTAATGGTGTGGATTGAGGGTTGAGGACGGTGGGGTTGACAGGCCTGAAAAAATTGTCAATGGTTGATTGACGCAATCAACGACGATTCTGATGATTAATGATGCTCTGCCTGAAAGCTTGCACTTCATCCACAAGTCCCAAGGGCCCCATCTCCCTGTCGCAGTCCAGGTGTTCTAGGTAGTCAAGGACGAACTCCACATGTTCCCGGAGTGCGCTCAGCTTGGAGATGGCTGGAGTAGTGACGAGCCATGAGGAGTCCGCATCATCATCGCTGTCCTCATTGGAATCTTCCTGCAGGGTACTCGTACCGGCAACAGTAGATGTGATCTCGATATCAGACATGATCTGATACCCAGGATCGCCCTCGTCATCATCCAACCACTCACGCACTTCATCGACATCCACATTGTCTCCACCCGCACGAAGCCTTGTATGGAAGTCATCCACGTCAAACCCTAGAAAATCATGCACCACGTCACTTCCATGAAACAGACGAGACCAACCATTTTCTAGAGTCTTGACAGAGACTTCCTTCCATGCACTGGCCCAGTTGTAGATAGAAGACTTGAGGTTGTAGGGGCGAAGGTTTTCAACAGTTTTTTGTCCTCACATGTCTCGTCCTTTCCTGCGATCGTCCTCGTCCTCGTAGACAACCATCACCTCGTCCAAAACTCTGTCGGTAGAGCCTCTTCACTGCCACAATCACTCCCTGGTCCATTGGATGGATGAAAGCAGTCGTATTAGGTGGCAAAAACAGACACCTAATGTGGCCATTTTCAGCCACCAACTCCTTCTCAGACGGATGCGCAGGTGCATTGTCTAGAATCAGGAGGGCTTTTACCTGGTTGCGTGGGATTTTCATTGTCTCCGTCTGATAATGAATGACCTCCTTGACAAAGTGTTGGTGAAACCAATCTCTGAAGATCTTGGTTGTGAACCAAGCCTTCAGAGAATGATACCACACGACAGGAATGACGTCCATTAACCCACGAAGGCACCGAGGCTGCTTTGCACGTCCAACAATAACGGGCTTGAGCCGGTGCATGCTGTTAGCATTGGCACAGCACAAAGCAGACACCCGTTGCTTGGAGAGCTTGGGGCCAGATATACGCTTCTCTGTCTCCTCAGCGAGAGTGTTTGTGGGCACTGAATGATAGAATAGGCCAGTTTCGTCAGCGTTGTAGACTTGACCGAGATTGAGGCCCCCCTGTCAATCAAGCCCTTCACCTTCTGCCGAAACTCTTCTATTCCCTTGTCGTTGGCGTCCACAGCTTCACCATGGGCCTTACAGTTGGTAAGCGCATGCCGTAACTTGAACGCGAAGAGCCAACCTTCAGATGCCTTGAAGTTTTGGGTGTCATGTAGCCTTGCGAACTTCTCGGCAGCAGCTTTCAGCTCCGTTCCACATGCCAACACACCAGCAGCACGTTGTTGTCGATACCAGATGAACGTGGAATGGTCAAATTCAGCATACTTAGGAGTAAACATCATCTTCCTCTCCACGTTCCGTCTGGTTTTCAAAGTGAAATCATCCATATACTGGTGTAGTTTGTCTCAGGACCTCTTGATATCAATCAAAGTGGAGCGAGGGAGGTTGAACTCACGTAGGATCCGTGATGTCGGCTACCCGGCGTCCACCTTCTCCAATATCTCCCGCTTCTTCTCCAGAGTCAACACCACTTTCTTCCTCTTCTCAAGCGGCGGGGCCATCATCACACACATGATGAAGAAGGTGCAGAGCAGCAGCAAGCCCTGCAGGAGGTAGGGAATCACCACAAAACCAAGCACTTCTGGAGCCATGTTGAGGATGAGATGATGAGCCGGCAGCTGAGCGGGAAATGAGACCGCGAGAGAGGCGGGAGGCATGTAAACATGGCTGGTTGGCGTATGCGGGAAATTCAAATTGACGCGGTAAAAAAAATTGGATTTTTTTTGGATTTTTTCGAATTTTTGGGCATTTGGGGGTTCGGACAGCCTGCGATGTCCGGACAGTGATGTGTCCAGATCGTGGACGTCCGGATAGTAGAGAGATTACTGTACATATCCATGCGTCGAGGTACGTATCTAAACGCGAGTGTAACACAGATTTCGCTGCTGCAAATTTGTATTATCGGCAATTTGGATCTAACTAAAGTTTAATTCACTACTATGTAGTACAAAAATATGATATCACTAAGCCTGACTTACAAGTTTCAAATTTAAAGTATGAAGATAAATTTTCGCGATTATTAATCTCGTGCTTAAACCTACACCTCTATCCATACCGTGGGAATACAGCGGCATCATACCTTTCACTCACATAATCGCTCTGTACAGTTCCTCTATTAATGGAGTATCACTTTTGCTATAAACATTAACGGGGATCAAGCCTGAATATGGAATTTGATGATCACTCCCTACATATTATAGATGAATCATAATCAGAAGTTCAAGGCTACACTTACATTACATTTATACTAACTTATACTACACTTATATTAACTTATAATTATACTATCTTATACTAACTTAAGTTATACTTAAATTGCCCTTAAAATTACTGCACTACATAATATTGCAACTGTTTTTCCCTATTTTTCACTAACAGTAATATAAGACTGTTTCCTTCTATGATATTCTTGTCTCAATTGAAACAAAATATTAGTAGTAGAAGCCAGCTTAACAAGGGTTATTGAATTTCCATATGGGACAGATGTTTCTTTTCCAGTATCATTCCCTTACTAGTTACTGAGTGGATGGCAATCAAAGTGATCATGACTTCATTTCAGAAGGTCAGCATGGAGTTCACCAGTGATCATGTTAGCCTGCTAGAGTAGGAAGTATGCATGATGCTAAATTGCTCAACTGCTATACTGCTAAACCCCTTGACTGTCACACGGCCAGTTAAACAAAACCCTGAGTGTTCTGTTTTCGAACTTGAGTGTTTCTAATAGTAAAATCTGAGTACATACAGAGGTGAATATAACTTTTTACAATAAATCAAAAGTCTTTATACTCTAGAAAATACCTGTGACTGCCAAGCAGTGAGGTGATCATCTGTATAAGAGATTCTTCTAAATGGAGCCAAGTGAACCTGTTTAGTCTGGCCTCCAGGACGCATGGGGATATTTCAAGGTAATTTTGAAACAAAAAAGTGCATCTTATACCCCACGAAGTACGATAATATAACTGTCAACATGCTGCAGCAAGAAATTGATGGATTATGACATTGACAGTAAAAAAAAAAAAATGTTAACAACGGCCACCTCAGGCCTCACGTGTTGGGTGCACTGCTTTAGACACACACACACACTCACACACAACACAAACAAAAACATGCCCACACACACACACATATACACACACACACACATACACACACACACACATAAACACACCCAAACATGCAGGCACAGACACGCACACGTGCAAGCACCCAACTCATGAGGCCTAGGATGGCTGTTGTTAACGTTTTTGTTTTACTATCATCGTTATAATGTATTAATTTCTTGATGCAGCGTGTTCATAGTTATATACTTTTTACTTATTCTGGTGTTTTTTTGTGTATTAGTAATGTCACTATGAGTGTAAAGTGTGAGATTAGCTTGAGATATAACTGTCAGTCAAGAATGACGAGTGGAGGGTTGAGAGGGGTAGGTGTATGGGGGAGGGTTGGGAGCTGGGGCAGAGGTGGGTGGAGCTTGTTTCATCCCCCCCTCCTGTCTTCCCTGGGTATATAGGAATAAGAAGGAGGAACCCCTGAGCAGAAATTAGTGATCATAAGTGTTCATGATCATTAAATATGTCAGGACTGTAATAGTGTATATCATAACACACTACATAATAGCTAGTAATTTATGTATGTAATATAGAGGTTGGATGAAAGTCGTGCCTAGCAAGAGAGCTAGAGGAAACAGCATGCACATTCTCAGTTAGGAATTTCAGACACAGCACAATGATGGAAAGTCCCCAGGCTCGGAAAGGTTCCACACACCCGTGCCGTTACATATGACACAACCAGTCATATACAGGAGAAATGGGAGAGACTGGTCAGAAGGGGTTTAAGAGAGAAGAGAGAGATGGCGAGGAGAGGCAGGAAAGAGCACTTGGAGTTAGCCAGTATAAACTCGCTCTCATCTCAGTACTGCTCGTGTGAGATACTCCCTAGAAAACTCACCTCAGTACTACTCTTGTGAGATTTGTGAGACACTTCCACTGAAGAGAATAAACTGCAGTCAAACCCCAGACTCATCTTTATCTTTCTTCTGCCATCTATGACAAGTACAACGAACATTCTCTCCTTAAAATTCCTAGAAATCAACACAATTACAATAGCTTGGGACAACTACTTATATTATATTTGATGGCAGCATTGCTTACCTATATATTTTTGGTGGCAGCAGTGGGATATGAACCATGTCTACAAGTCTACACTTGAGTCTACATTATCAAGACAGAAAACAAAAACTACTACAAGTTCGAGCCATACGATGCCTCACAGCTTTATACTGGCATTGGTTTGACGATCTACAATTACATCCAACCTCCCAATTTCTACGACTACATATCGACAGTGGGAGCAAGCAGTGAAGCAACGAACCAAAATACAATTTACTTACGCCTCATGATTTTATGAACATTCAACATTCAGCTCCGAAAATTCTGTTCAGCTAAGAGCTTCATTTCTACGATTCACGATAATCTTCAAGAATCAACGATTGCCTTGAAACAAGCCACACCTGAAAGCAACAATCACCAAACAGTATAAGATTCAACCCTACAATCAAAACAAGATCCTACAATTCTGCAAGCGTACTACAAGCAGGTGAGACAGTAACCAGCATCATCTTCAACCACAT
>JAGKTI010016931.1:0-18966 GCA_018397915.1 Birgus latro | reverse complement strand
CAGATGACTTGTTGAAGAGGCATGATTATATATGTGAATAATGGGAAGGGTGATGCCCTGGATGGAGAAAATTATAGAGGTATTAAACTTTGGATCATATAATAAGGTCTGATTTGGTTTTGTGCCAGGCAATGTAGCCACTGATGCAACAGCCATTGTCGGACGTCTTAAGGAAATATACATAGGAATGAAGAGGGAACTGTACTTTATTTTTGCTGATTCAAAGGAGGCTCCTGGGGAAGTGGTGAAATGGGCAATGAGAAAGCCTGAGATTGAGGAGTGGCAGGTTGGTTATGGCAATATACAAGTGTACTCGTCCCCAGGCGAGAGTGAATGGAGAACTGAGTGATGAGTTTTCAGTAAATGCTGGCATGCATCAGGGGTCATTCTTAAACCCTAGTTGTTTATCATGGTGCATGAAGCTCTCTCATATGACTGCAGAAATGGAATACAGTGAGAGATGGTGTATGCTGATGACTTGGTGTTAAATGCAGAGATGGGCGGGAGGCAGAGGAAATGTTTAGGTTGTGGAAAGATGGGATGGGGTACAAGGGCTTGAGAGTATACATGGAAAAAACAAAAGTGATTTTATCTAGGGTTGGTGGTAGTACTGTCATAGCAGAAGGGGAAGTGGTTATATCTAAGGCTGGTTGTAAAACTGTCAAAGCAGAGGGAGTGTGGCTATATGCAGTTTGCCACAATGGTGAGGGATATAACTCCACCTTGTGCAGTGATTCTGACAAAAGGACACCAAAGAGATGGAGTGGTATTAGAGGCAGACTGCAAAATATTGATGATTTTGTGTATGTGGTGTGTAGCAGAGAGCATGCAGAGACTGAGAGGTGGAAAAGGATTGATGCTGCTGGAGAGTTTCTTGAGTGTCTGAAGTTTTGTTATTTGAGGAACACGTTATGTGTTGGAGATAGGGCTAGGGTTAGGAGTGACTGGAGGAAGTTCAGGGAGCTGTTGCCTCTCCTTACATTGAGAGGGCTTTCCTTCCATGCTAGGAAGCACATGTTAGGAGTAGACTGCAGTACAGTAGCAAGACCTGGGCAATAAAGGAGGGGGATACTTATAGGGTTAAACAAGTCATTAGGGTGACATGGTCAAAAATTATCAATGAAACTTGCCAGTACAATATAAGACAGCAATAGGTTGGGAAATGGCTGTAAGTCTTGCAGTACCTGTATAATATGAAAATGCTTTATTTCCTCAAAATTTTAAATTGCATATTCAGGTACACTACTAATGGAAACCCAACAACTAACTAATCTGTGAACTATCACAACAATAAATTAACTTCTTTTGAAGTGATCCCCCACAGCAATGACATCTTTGATACTATAGTACAGCAAACAGTAGAACTCCTAGATAACCAATGATGTGAACTCTGATTCTTTTTATGGTTCAGTAGGCATTTTGTTGCACTCAGCACTACATTTGGGCTAACAAGATGAGTTCTCAGCATTTGTTCAGTTTGCATATTAATCTTTACTAACTTATACTCGCTCTGGACAAAGGAACATTTTTAATATTTCATGTGTGGCACAGTCATATCCCTGAGGGAAAAGGGTGAAAAAATGTTATCTCAGCACTCCCTGTATGTAATACAAGGTGACTCGAAGGGGAACGGTTGCAGAACTAGAAACCCTCTCCTTTTAGTACTGGCACAAGAATATGGCTGGCCCTAACATCCAGGACTTAAATTACAAGTTTTTAACTTTTAGGAGAGAAGGCACAATCACAGCCACATGTACCTAGTACACCAGAGGTGGAAGGCATGGATGTCACCCAACTAATAAAATTTATATAAATACAATTACTGCTATACTTTACACCAGTGCTAGATCATGATGCTGGGGGTCTGTGAGAAGGTGACTCTCAGTCCAATAAGAGTGGGATGAGAGCAACATTCTCCAACTCTAGGGGACCAGTACCAATATACAGTAAAAGTCCTATTATTTGGCATCTACGGGACCGGGTTGATGCCAAGAAATTGGATTTGCCGAATAATCGAAAAACTACCCACTCAGTATCTTAAATGTACTGGCGAACATTGTCATCACAACTTACGGTACTACAACTGCATTTGGACTGAGTACTGTATACTGTACAATAATGTAATCAATACAGTACTATACCTGAATCTGAAATATACTGAAATTGGTGAACATATACGAGTGTAATGACACAGTAGGGCTACAAGTCACAGACAACACTTCCTGGATGGAGAAAATGATGCGGAATATTACCTACCCACTCAGTACATCATTTGTATTGGTGAACACTGTCATCACTTTTTATATTATTGCAAATGTGTTTAGAGTGAGCACTGTATACAGTACAGTGGTGACATGTAGAGGTGTATGGTATGGTATGTAGGAGGACTGCTAGGCCTTGATAGCAGGCTGTGAAGCCTATGCCCAGAGTCGGACACGTTAAAAAAAAGAAAAAAGAAAAACTCTCGAAACACAAAATAAAATAGTTGGAAAACTACATAAAATAAGCAGGAGGAATATGAACTGGTAAGGTCTATCGGATGAAAGTTAAATGTACATTTAACGCACATTCTTTTGTTTGTTTTTGTGTTTATCTGTGAAAGGGAGAGTATTAGTGCAAACAATAATGTATTCCTTTAACCCCTTAAAACCCCCAGCACTGAACAACCCTTTACAGTACCAGTGTCAGTGACATCACGTTAGTGAGCTATAAAAATAAATAAATAAAAAATAAAAGTGAATAATTATGGGAAAGGACTGAAAGTCACCGGTATGTTCATACGACTCAATGTTAACATTCCAAACAGTCAGGCGGTCGCTTAACCTCAGATGTTTTCGTCCATTTGGTAAATGCACTGTACCTTTACCAATTCTTCCGTGAATCATAGCGAATCATACCATAGGTTTAGGAAGCTAAAACACACATTGCTAGGTGCACCTGATGATTCTCTTCACAGCTTTGAGAAAATTAAATGGAAGAAATTTAATCCATCTTTGAGTACGTAGAGTGAGTTCATTCCATCTTCTATCTATCTATTGCCAGACGCTTTAATCCTGAACAGGGTGGCCACAAACAAATTGCCTCCATGTCACTCTGTCCCCTACCATTTCACTACCACACTCCCAACTCACACCCCCCTCTCTCATATACCTCTCCACTCCATCCCTCCATCTCATCCTTGGCCTCCCCCTCCCTCTCGTCCCCTCCACCTCACTCACATACACTCTCCTCGTCAGTCTTTCACTCTCCATCCTCTCCACATGCCCAAACCACCTTAAAGTGTTTCTTCTAACGCTTCCCATCACGTCCACAACCACACCACAACGCTCCTCCACTTCCTCATTTGTTAGTCTGTCTCTCCATGTGACTCCACATGCTCCTCTCAAATAACTCATTTCCACTGCTCTCACTCTTGACTTCTGTCCTTCCAACAGGGTCCAAGCTTCACTTCCATATGTCAGAGTTGGTATTACAATACTGTCAGGTAACAACTTTTTCACTTCCATGCTCACCTCCCTGTTTCTTATCACTGCTTTCAACGAACCAGCAACCTTCCTTCCCTGCTGAACTCTTTCGAGCACTTCACCCTCCAGACTTCCATCCTTACTCATCACACTGCCCAAGTACTTAAATTCACTCACATTCTCCATATCCTTCCCATCCAATCTCACTGTACATTCACTGGCTTCACTTCTCTCGAAGACCATCACTCTACTCTTCCCCACATTCACCTTTAGATTCCGTTTCTTACACACACTCCCAAACTCATCTACCAAGCCTTGCAGCTCCCCTTCATCTTCGCTCAACAACACAGTATCATCTGCAAACAACAGTACAGGGAGTTTCCAAACACTGCCCTCTTTCACTAGGGCCGCTCCAACATCCACTGCCTGACCTTGTATCTCTTTTATAACCCCATCCATATACAGATTGAACAACCATGGAGACATGACACATCCTTGTTTCAATCCAACCTTCAAATGGAAAGATTCACTCAGTTTTCACCTTTAGATTCCATTTCTTACACACTCTCCCAAACTCATCTACCAAGCTTTGAAGCTCCCCTTCATCTTCGCTCAACAACACAGTATCATCTGCAAACAACAGTACAGGGAGTTTCCAAACACTGCCCTCTCTCACTAGGGCCGCTCCAACATCCACTGCCCGACCTTGTATCTCTTTTATAACCCCATCCATATACAAATTGAACAACCATGGAGACATGACACATCCTTGTTTCAATCCAACCTTCAAATGGAAAGATTCACTCAGTTTGCCATCCACACGCACTGCAGCCTTAGCACCCTCATACATACTCTTCACTGCCTTCAACAACTTCCCATCCACTCCATATATTCTTAATATATTCTTAATACCATATATTCTTAATACCTTCCACAAACCTTGTCTATCCACCCTGAATTCAATTTATTTTTTTAATAGATACGAAGATAATCGTCTGACGCACCTACCAATGTGTTATTTAGCTTCCTAAACCCATGCTATGATTAGCTATGATTCAAGGAAGAATTGATAAAGTTACGGTGCATTAACCAAATGGGGGAAAACATCTGAGAATAAGCAACCGCCTAACTGTTTGGAATCGTAACGTAGAGTCATGTAAACATACCAGTGACCTTTGTTCCCTTCCCATAATTGTTCACGTTTTTTATAGCTCACACTAACTCGACGTCACTGACATCGGTGTTGTAAAGGGTTGTTCAATGCCGGAGGTTATTAAGGGGTTAATGGAATACAGTACTGTTTGCATCAATACTCTCTCTTTCACATATAAATACAAAAACGAACAAAAGAGTGAGCGCTAAATGTACATTTAACTTTCATCAGAAAGACCTTACCTATTCATATCCCTCCAGTTTTATGTATTTTTCCAACTTTACATCAGGTTAGGTTTGATTAAATTACTAGGTGCAGTTAAACTCGGTTAGGTTAAGTTAGGTTTAGTTAAACACTTAGGACAGTCCCTTCCACCATTATGCTGAGGAATCAAACAAGAGTTGTCACAGCCATACAGCTAAAAACAACGGGGAAACAGATTTAACAAGCAACGTTTACTTATGGGTAATGCATTACAGTATCAGTGGTTTATGGGCTACGCAATTACCAGTAAATGTCATTTTCAGCAGTGGTGGGCAGCGCTAAAGAAAAAGGACCTTGCGCAAGCACAATGCGCAATCCACAGTTCACTACCTTGCACAAGCACAATGCGCAATCCACAGTTCACTACCTTGCGCAAGCACAAGTGCACAATCTGACTAATATTTAGCTTGCGCAATGTCATACAGCACAAGCGCAAACCATTTGCATATATTTGTGGGAATTAATGTAAAATATTGATATATTTAAATAAATTAGCATATAGTACTTACTTTTATTTATTATTATTCCGTCTATATATTGCCAGACGTCTCAATCCCGTAACGGGTGACCACTGGCCACAAACAACAAATCGCCACTATGTCACCCTGTCCCCCACCATTTCATTGCCCTGCTCCCAGCTCACACCCCCCTCTCTCATACACCTCTCCACTCCATCCCTTCATCTCATCCTTGGCCTCCCCCTCCCTCTCACTCACATACTCTCTCCTTGTTAGTCTCTCACTCTCCATCCTCTCCATCTAGCCAAACCATTTTAATGTGTTTCTCCTAACACTTCCTATCACATCCACATCCACACCACAACGATCCTTCACTTTATTTGTCAGTCTGTCTCGACGTGTTCCTCTCGAATAACTCATTATTTCCACTCTCTCGGTAATTTAATTTCACACTCTGCATCTGGCTGCCAAGACTGGGCAGTACAGCTGGTACTCCTGATACTGGGGGCATCCATTACTGACAAATTAAACTGAAATTATTTACTGTGAAATAAAATGATTCACTTCACACACACTAACTGACTAAGGAGGCAGGACTGGAGCAAGCCGCTGTTAACTCGTGGAAGTTCACACGAAGAGTGAGCGGAGTGGAGAGGGACAGGGAAACAAAGGCTGTGATGTTGCCAGTTTTAATTTTTTCTCCATTTTCTCAAGACGTCTTATTTAATAATTTAATATAGGTATACAATAGCATATGCAATTCCTTACAAAAATCATTAAAACATATTATTTAAATCAAATATCCATAACCTAATAAATTATTAGGCTGTGGATATTTGATTTAAATAATATGTTTTAATTATATTTGTTAGGAATTGCATATGCTACTCTTAATAAATAATGTATTTTTAATTTATTATTTTTAAATAAAAGTAATAATGTTGAAGCATTTTAAGAAATACTACTACCCTCCTGCCTACCCCCAACAATCCAGCCCTCGTGACCCGCCTGAGCCTCCCCCATCCCTTGTCCAGCCACGTGGGCAGCTCCCAAGACCACGTGTGACACGTGCACAAGGCAGGTGCGCAAGCGCAAATTCATTTGAGCAAGTGCAACTAAATTTGTGCTTGTGTGTGTGCCTTTTCATGTGCAAAAGTGCAATATTGCGCATGGTCTCGTGCGGTGCGCAATGTGCAAACAACATTCTCTGGAGTGCAAGGGTGCGCAATTGCACTTTGCGCAAGTCCTTGCGCACCTGCCCAGCACTGATTTTCAGGAAGGGGTCAAGAATTAGCGAATTTCAAGAATTAGAAAGGGGGCATGGAACGTAACCCTCGCTAATTTGGGGTGGTGGTTACTGTACTGTATGACACTGTGTAATACTGTAATCAATACAGTACTACTGTATACCTAAATCTGAAAAATACAGAAACTGGTGAACATATACAAGTGTAATGAAACAGTAGGCCTACAAGTCACAGATAACACTTCCTGGACTGCCAAGATGATTCCCGACATCTGCCGTACAATCAAAGACTTTCGTAAAAGGGACTATTTCTCAAAACTGCCGAAATATCGGATCTACCAAATAATCAGCTGCCAAATAATTAGACTTTTACTGTATGTGGCCACAACTGTATAAGGGAACCGTTTTTTCGTCATTCAATCATGTCTCCCCCAAAGTCCAAGGGTCTTGTTCTGAAACGTCACCCTATGAACATGGGAAACTGGATCAGGGAGATGGATGGCAAAGCCTAACTATTCAAAATTTATGTGATATGAAAGGCCTTATGAATCATTCAGAAGGGATAACCGGAATCCTACCAGAAACACAGCTATTTTCCAGTAACAAAGTTTTGCAGAAATATATACAAAAAACACACCACTTCTTCCAAGCAGATTAGTAGCACTGCTCTGCACACACACCACCAAGCAATATACAGTCCTGCACTGGTATGGAAACAGTACAATATTCCCAATTCTAATTTGTGTATTGGCTGAGATTCTGTGCACCATATGAAAATGAAATTAATCACATTAGATGCAGATTTAATACAATCAGTTACAGTAGAAAATATGAAGGATTGATGACAATCAGGTAAACTAATTAAGAAGATTCTGAGAAGATGTACTGCAATCAGGAGAATGGATGGCAGGAAACAATGAAAAACATGAACAATCCTAGACTGGGATAATAAAGAATCCACTACCAAAATCAGAGTCATTTAGACAATAATAATAATATATATATATACTGAATACTTTAAAAACTCAATCTTAGAATATGAGTAGTGGTAGAAAATAAGTATGCATGCATGTTAAAACACCAAAACTTCCATAATTTGTCCACCTTAACTTAGTGGAAACTTTCATCATTTTACAACTCATTTCTCATACCTTAAATGTAGGGTAGGACTACTTTCGTGCTAAATCCTTTCATAGCACTTCCTCATGACTAGCATCATATTGTACTAGTAATCTCTTGCTACAACTCAATACTGAAGATGGAGGTATGGCAATAAGTTAAAGTGGACAGGATACAACACCACTCTATAAGTCAAATTCAGTAGTAGATGGCAAATGGATGACAAGGCAGGAACTCACAGATCTCAATCCCTTCTTCTTACTACCACCAGTTGGCTTAATTCAGTTCTGGAACCCCTCACATAGTAGTAGTAGTAGTAGTAGTAGTAGTAGTAGTAGTAGTAGTAGTTGCAACCCCACGCTCATCGGACATGTGAACCCAATGGACAGCATGCTTAAGTTGCCCATTTGTAAGAAAGTAGCTGAGAGACGTTTGTATAATCAAGCAGTGGTGCAACCTGGTTATATCGGTGCCAAAACTGGGAGGCATCCCTCTCCAGCACATAATGCCTCCATTATCCCCTTCACTATGATCATATCTTTTACATTTTCTTCTTGATAATATGAAGCAATATATTCACACTAAGTCCTTCAGCCCAAGGATACCCTCTATAATTTATTCTTGCTGCTATCTGGCATATTATTTAGCTTAGGAGAGCACCTTGGTTGTGAAGGTGTTCATGAAGGCTATATCTAACCCCTCCAGTTCACAAAAAGTCTCTCCTAAGCTGAGTATGGAGGCAGCAAAACCATAATAACATGCCTGGGCTCCAAAGGTTAATGTATACCTCTCATAATGAAAGGGTTATACGAGAATGGAGGAGATTAAAAAAAATAAATAAAGCTTGTGTATGCAATACGCTGGAATGAGAGTACAAGTAGGAGAACTGGGACTTGGGAAGGGCATGAGAAAAGAAGAGGAGTCTGATGAGAAATGTGATGAAAAATATACAGTGCAAGAAAGTAGGTGAGAGAAACCTGGGAGGGGAGTGGCAATGGAAGAGTCAAAGGAGAAATGTCGAGTAAAAGTACACACATACAAAAAAAAGGCAAGGTAAAGTTCAAAGCCGGACAGCAAGGAAAATCATGATTTGAGACATCCCCATCAAAAAAGTACAATGCTGTCCCAGCTGAAACCCAAGGTCGGTAGATAACAATACTGTACAAGGTAGCTTTAGAAACATTATGCCATTTTGAAGTGAGACTCTTCATTGGTAGGTGAGGCAGGTAGTAAGACATGGAATAATTGCATGGGTAGTGAAGGGACATAAGACACATGTAAATGATCAACACAGCATGTGAGAAATGAGGGAAGAAGTAAAATAAGAGTAAGAAAATGAGTACTTGTAAATGAGTGTGGATATTAAAATGATAAAACTATTGGGAGGAAAGACAATGAGAAAATTATAAAATGCCAAAAATGAAAAAGAAAGGACAGATGCCAAAATACAATGATTACAAGGAAGTGGAGCAGACTAGTTAATCCTTTCATTACATTAGGTCTTTCACATCTGAAGGAGGCAATAATAAGCTAAAGGAATGATATCACTTGATGGAGATTGTCTCTAATCCCTTCAGTACCTATCCTTTCCTAGGGTGAATATATAATAAAATGGTAATTAGGAAAAAAGTTGACAATGCACTGAAAAGGTTAACACAGTAATCACAGCGTTAACAGAATACTCATGTTTAGAAGAGGGAGGGGGAGAGACTGAAAAAGATAGCAGACCCATCAACTCCAGACAAGATGGGGATGTTCGGCCAGACTGCCAACGGAACAACTACTCCAGAGCAGCAACCACTTCAATGGTGTTGTCCCACAGGTTTCCCACACCACTGACGTGTCTGTGTCTTTGTGTGGCATGTGCTATGCAGTGCTCAACTATGAGTCTTATGTTGTCTGAGTACATTCTATTAGTCTGTGATTTTCAGTTGATTACTTAGGAGGGTTGGTTGATGTCCTCTTCTCAGTATACTTAGGTGAACTCGATCAGCTCTATTTAAAGATACCTCTGATGGGTGGATGTCCGGAGGGGAGGCTTGTACTGTAATTGTTCTGATTGAGGTATTGTTCTGCCCTGAGTATGAAGTGGGTATCCAGGTGTTCTCTCATCGTTTAGAACTGGGATACTAGAGGGTCTGGTACTGGATGTGCCCAGTTGTACCATGTGGCTATGTCATACAAAGACAGGGGAGTTGTGTTTAACACAGGCTGCCATGTAAAACTGTGTGCCTCTCATACTGAGATACTCTCCAACAAAGAGGACTCAGCATCAGTGAGCTGTACAAGTAATACTGGTGCTGCCAGTGACCTGAAAAGTGTTGTTAGGTATGGTTTGCAAGGTGTTGTTCTAGGTCTTACACAGGACAGGAGATTAGGCCATGGAAGCATAGATCATCACTACTTTGATACAGTATATTGTTTGTGGAGCAAGTAGTGTTTCTTCTTGCTGACCAAAGTCTGTCCCAGTAGATTCCTTAAGTGTGTTTACTATGGAAGAACATTGCCTCTCTATGTTCTCTATGTGGTCCCTGAAAGTGTGTCCACTGTCATATCTCATTCCAAGGATTTTAGTGGAAGGTGTATATGATGTATATGATACAGGTACATCATTAAATGTAAAGTTTGGGTTGTCACTGTGCTCACGACTGTCACTGGTGATGGCTATGGTGGTGGATTTGGCAATTTTGGCTGGAATAATCATCAGCCTGTTGTCCTCAACCCAAGCGTAAAGTGTATTGAAGAAAACTCACTGCAGTGATCAGGAAGTGTTTGCAATGCGCTGTGGAGCTGTTATGGTATTATCATCTGCATATGAGGTGATGTTTGTGGTATGGAAATATCATGAATGTATAGACTAAAGAGTGTAGGTAAGAGAACAGTCCTCGGGAACACCACTAGGTTTTCATGTTCATGATGTATTGGTGTGAATGTGACATGTGCTTGTCTGCCTGATGGATAGGTGCTGTTCTCCTTATTTCTGTTGTAGATTATGGTGATAAGCTTGCCTAAAAAAAAAAAAAAAAAAAAAAAAAAAAAGGATTTTTTTTGAAATAACAGAACAGAGGAAGGAAAACAAATGAATTAAAAAAAAAAAATCCATACACCAGATTACTGGTGTCCTCCACTCATGAAATATCTGTAACAGTTGGGCTTGAACAGCTGCGGGCTGAAGCTTGGGGGGAAACAACTCTGGGGAAGTGAGTTCCAGAGAGATGCAGTTCGGGGAATAAAAGAATTCTGATAGGCAGAAGTTCTGCAATATGGCTGTATGACATTCCAGTCACGAGCACTGCCAGATGCCCGTGTAGCACGAGGGAAGGCATGGAGAGGTGGCACAATTGACACAAATTCATCTGAACGTTTGCCATAAAAATATCTGTAAAATAATGCAAGGGAGGCAACATTCCTTCTTACTTATAAGGGAGGTAGTGTATTTGTAATAGCAGAGTTATTAATAATTCCAACAGCTTTCTTCTGAATTCTGTCTAGTTGTTATAATGCAACCTCTCCACATTCATTCCACAAGGATGAGCAATATTCAAGCTGAGAGCACACATGACTCTTGTAAATTATAGCTATCTGCTCGTCAGTGAAGAAGTTATGGACTCTGTATAATAATCTAAGTTTCTTTGAGGCGGTTTTAGCATGTGATCTCACATGAGAGGTCCAGATGAGGGCACTGTTAAGTGAGACGCGGAGAATTTCAATACTTTTGGAGACAGGAATATTAGTAGCATTGGAGGTAATATATGAATCAGGCAGTATCTGTCTATTAGTAAACTGTCTATACATGTATTTGGTTTTACTAGCATAAAATGAGACAAGGTTGTTTTGTCCCCAATCACTGATCGTAGGTAAGTCTTGATTTATGGAGACGGCTGTGCTGAGTTGAGAACTGGCGATATCAGACTTTGTAAATGGGTGTCTGAGTGTGAGTGAACTATGAAGTGTTGAGTCATCTGCATATGAATGGATGGGATTGTGGTTGACAGATAAGAGATCATTAATAAGAACCAGGAACAGGGGTGGTGCCAGAACTGATCCTTGTGGCAAGCCGGCATTAACTGAGTGGAAATTGGAATATACATCGTCTACTTTTACTCTTATTTTTCTGTCTCTAAGATATAAGACAAGCAGAGGAACAAAAGATGTTAGTCCATAGCAAGGGAGTTTGGACAGCAGGGAATGATGCCATACTCTGTCAAAAGCCTTAGAAATATCAAGGGTTACTGCGTGAGTTTCTCCATATAGGTCGACTGATTGATGGATGGTATGAATCCGGAGACTGAGAATGTCAATGGTGGATCTTTTGTGGCGAAAACCATATTGTTTATCGCTAATTAAGTAGTTGGATTCAAGGTGTTTAATTATATGCTTTTTTTTTTTTTAATTATGTGCTTATTGATTAAAATTTCAAATACTTTACCAAGAGAAGATGTGACAGCTATTGGTCTGTAATCAGAGGGGTCAGAGGAACTTCCTTTCCTTGGAATTAGGTGGATATGGCTTCTTTCCATGAATTAGGGAATGAAGAAATACGTGTGCATATTTTGAATAGTTTAGCAAGAACGGGGGCAAGTTCTGGGGAACGCTTTTTCAAAACAATTGGAGGAATTCCATCAGGGTCTGGAGCTTTGTTGGTAGGAAAATTGTCTAGGATGGATTTTATGTATCTTGTCTGTATTTTAAGTGGAACAGTTTCGGAAGAGTCAAGTTCTAGTACTGGGACGCTCTGGCTGACTTCCTCTAAGGTAGAATTTCTGGCAAATGTACTGGCAAAGATATATGTTTCCTATGTGGGTCATTTATAATGTTGCCATCTGAAGATTTTAGTGGGGGAATGGATGATGACTTGTTAAATTTATTATTGAAAGAATTAAGAGGTGACCAGAACATTCTATTGTCATTAAGGTTGTTAAGTAGTTTTGATGCTTGACTATGAAGAAAGTTTGATTTAGCGAGACTTATTACAGCTTTTGCATGGTTTCTAGCAATTTTAAACTGATAGAGTGATTCAGATGTTTTTGATATTAAGCAAGTGTTATATGCTAATGACTTTTGGGCTGTTGCTCTGGCACAGTTGTTATCAAACCATTTTGGAGAGTTCGATCTTTTAGTGAACTGCTGACTTGGTATGAACAAATCCATACCAGCTAGTATTAAATCACTAATGTGGGACTGGGTAGAACTGGCATCACTAGAGAAGAAAGACTGCCACGAATGTCAGCAAGATAATTTCTAAATCCATCCCAGTTTGCCCTATCAAAGTGCCATTGGGTCACCCTGACAGATTCAGAACGGGAAGGTTTGGGGGGCCTAACTAATGAGGTTTTGATGAGAATGTGGTCAGAGGATACAAGTGGTGACAGTACCTCTATCCTGTATTGATCTGGATTATTCGTCCAAGAGATGAGCATTATGGTCAGAATTATCTGGTATTCTGGTTGGTTGCTTTACCAGCTGCGTGAGATTAAACAATGCTGCAAACAGCTCGCACTCTACACCAACATCGTCAGTCCTGGCAGAATGCAATAACCATTCAACAATATGTACGTTAAAATCACCCAAAATGGTAATTTCAGAACATTGTGCAGGTCTTGGTCTTGCAGTGCTGATGCCATCAGATGCGTGTTGTGTGGGGATGTTAGGTGTTAGTGAACTGCAGTGCTCTAAAGCTGTTTTGCAAGAAAATAAGGGGAAAATGATTTATGACTTTGTTAAGAATCATGCACTCTGTTATCCTGGATGGTGTGTTGACTAATGTTATGGGTATATATGAAGAAGGGTGTGCTGGGTTTTTATTTGGTCTGAGGACAGTGATGCCTGTGCTCCCAAATGGTGGGAAAGCTGCAAAGTGTGTACGAGCATAGTAGTTGCTACTGTCTGTGAGGGTCTGGATGCTTAGTAGTCCTAATGTAATATAAACACCATATTGAAGACAAGCCTTTATTAAACTGACATTGTTTCACTTTGTACAAGCTTTTTCAAGTCTATCTATCTATCTATTGCCAGTCGCCTCAATCCCGCATGGGGTGACCACAAACAAATCGCCTCCATGTCGCTCTGTCCCCCGCCATTTCACTACCCCGCTCCCAACTCACACTCCCCTCTCTCATGTACCTCTCCACTCTATCCCTCCATCTCATCCTCGGCCTCCCCCTCCCTCTCGCCCCCTCCACCTCACTCACATACACTCTCCTCATCAGTCTTTCACCCTCCATCCTCTACACATACCCAAACCACCTTAACGTGTTTCTCCTAACGCTTCCTATCATGTCCACAACCACACCACAACACTCATTCACTTCCTCATTTGTTAGTCTGTCTCTCCATGTGACTCCACATGCTCCTCTCAAATAACTCATTTCCACTGCTCTCACTCTTGACTTCTGTCCTTCCAACAGGGTCCAAGTTTCACTTCCATATGTTAGAGTTGGTATCACAATACTGTCATGTAACAACTTTTTCACTTCCATGCTCACCTCCCTGTTTCTTATCACTGCTTTCAAAGAACCAGCAACCTTCCTTCCCTGCTGCACCCTTTCAAGCACTTTGCCCTCCAGACTTCCATCCTTACTCATCACACTACCCAAGTACTTGAATGCACTCACATTCTCCATATCCTCCCCATCCAATCTCACTGTACATGCACTGGCTTCACTTCTCTCGAAGACCATCACTTTACTCTTCCCCACATTCACCTTTAGATTCCGTTTCTTACACACTCTCCCAAACTCATCTACCAAGCCTTGCAGCTCCCCTTCATCTTCGCTCAACAACACAGTACCATCTGCAAACAACTATACAGGGAGTTTCCAAACACTGCCCTCCCTCACTAGGGCGGTCCAACATCCACTGGCCAACCTTGTATCCCTTTTATAACCCCATCCATGTACAGACTGAACAACCATGGAGACATGACACATCCTTGTTTCAATCCAACCTTCAAATGGAAGGATTCACTCAGTTTGCCATCCACATGCACTGCAGCCTTAGCACCCTCATACATACTCTTCACTGCCTTCAACAACTTCCCATCCACTCCATATATTCTTAATACTTTCCACAATGAACAATATTCCAAGTGGACACCTTATATATCCTACTTTTGGTAGTGGGAGGAGCATAAGATGTGGGTGGCATTTCCTAACATTAAAGGATTACCTGGACAAATCTGGACCCATGTAAACATGCATGTATATATGTAAGTTTATATAGGTATATGTGTATGTATATGTGTGTATGTAAACATATATGTGGGTATCTGCCATCCACTCCCCTTGACCCCAAACATTCCCTCATGGGACTTCACAGCCTATTTTTCTAATAATCCCTCATGGGTTCTGATTTGTTCAAGTAATCCTCTAATGTCAAGAAATGCCACCCACATACTTCTCCCACCACCAAAATTAGGATATACAAGGTTTCCAATTGGAATTTTGTTCACTGACTTGAAAAAGCTTGTGTGATGTGAAATGTTGTCAACTTAACAAAGGCTTGCCTTCAATATGGCATTTATATTACATTCTATCGGTTTGCTGCCCTCTCTCACAGTCCTAAATTTTCAGGTGTGGGTTGTTATTACCACCTGGCCCTGTACTTTTTTTTTTTTTTTTTTTTTATACTGTGTGTGTCTCTTCCGATGAAGGGAGTTATTTTGTTGGTGGGTACAAAGAACTGCCAATGAAGAGACTGTTCTTCAGACTCACTGCATTTTGCAAATCTGTATGCCTGTTCTTTGTATGAGGGGATGTGGTGGAGGTGATGGCAGCAGGGTTCACTGGAGACACTTGTGATTTAGTGATACTGTTACAGTTTATGTAGAACCAAGAGGGATTTGTGGTATGGCTGGGTGTTGTTGCCAAGACATTCCAGCTTTCTGTTCTCTTTGTTCTGATTTCGTCATAAGTTTCACTGTTTAACTGATGGAGCCTTGTGATGGTTTCTTGTGTGTGTGGGAGGGGGGATCTGTGTTTGAACGGCACACTGCATTATGAGACAAACAATCTCTGTAATAAAGTTCAGGTTGGTGTCTTCTGTTGGTTTGTGGAATGCTGCATTTTCATGAATAAAGTATGACATTAAATTTCTTACTGTGTTGATCAATGTTGGCAACAAGTGTACTGTTTAGTGACCTGAAGTGCTGTTCCATTTCTTCAGTGAATTTTGTCAGGTAGGCTTTCTTGCAGTTTATGTAAGTGAAGTGTGATCACACTGGTTCAGAGCACATTCCTGTGGTGATAATGACAGGAGGGTGATCTGAGAAGAGTTTGGGTACCATTTGCCAGTTGGTGGTAGGTGAAAGTGTGAGTGAACAGAATGTGGTGTCTGAGGATGAGGGGGCATGGTATGCTTGGTACGTGATGTAGGTGAATTGTAATGCCATTCAGAATGTTCATGTTGTAGAGCTGTGATGAAACTCATCAGCTATTTTGGCTGTGTTCATACCAGTCAGTACTTTTACCATTAAGCCTCCGACAATAATAGAGTTAGGTGTCCGTGTCAGAAGGAGCTTGAGGTCTGTATTGTATAAATACAGTCATACTTCAACTTATGATCATTCAAGATGTAAAGACAACAAAAATAACGAACATTTCACAGGTACAAACATACCTGTGAAATATTCATCAGGCTGAACATCTCACAGGTACAAATGTACCTGAAGGCTAAGCCTTCAGCCACATTCGTTCAGCCTGCTTCTCCTGAAAATCCCAACTCGACCACTGCTTTCTCCTCACCCTCATCTTTCAACTAACTCCACTCCTCCACCTGTCTCCTCTCACTTCCTGCAAGTCCTGCTACGTCTGTCCTCAGGTGAGCTACAGTAATGTTTATATAATAAGATAACTCTGGTATCGCTTATGTCCAATGTATATTTACAACTAACAAAACAATATGAAATGCTTGCCACATCCACATCTTCGCAGGTGGCAAACGTTCCACTGTCTTTCGTCAGTTGTAAACAGGCATCGGACAATAGCAGCAACAAAGTTGTGTCTTATAATACTGTATGTTTTTCTTGTGTATTTCTTGTGTTAATTTATGCACTTATATTTCATAATACAATATAAACTGCTTAAGAACATTTAAGTACTACACGTACAACATAAAAAAACACTGTACTGTTCACTGATCTGTCAGTAGGACTTTAAATGTTTTCGTTCATTCATTCATCATCCAATCCTACATTGCCCCATGAGAAGCGTAGGAGCCTGGGGCTAGGCAAGCTGGTCCTGACTTTTAAGATGAGAGTGACCAGCCTCACTCATTCCTGAGTGGCATTACGTGAGTAATAAACCCCAACTACCCCTTGGATATAAACCTTCACTGGCTCATTCTGGAGCACCATAATTACCCACTAAACCACCAGGCACCAAAATTTGGTTATTTGGTTACCACCCAGCATAGTAAATGGTTTCCTGATGTACAGGAAACCATTTACAATGCTGGGTGGTAACCAAATCCTAGCACCAGGCTCCTACGCTTCTCATGGGGCAACGTAGGATTGGATGATGAATGAATGATTGAGAACATTTAAAACCCTACCGACAGATCAGTGAACAGTACAGTGTTTTTTATGTTGTACGTGTAGTACTATAAGATATTTTCATTTTACAGACAAAATCGACTTGTGAATGGCCTCTTGGAACCTATTATGTTTGTAAGTTGAGGCATGACTGTACAGCAAGGGAGATGTCAGGAGAAATGTAAATGTTTTTTGTCACCATCCGGACCTCCTTTCCCATCCTAGAGTAGGGTGAGGAATTGCAACTGCCAGACAGCCAAGTCTGCCCAATTCAATGGACCATGCTTCCATTCACTCATCGTTCAAGTCCATGGAATCCTGGCTCCATCAGATTTTTTGTCTGTGACCATATCTGATACTGAGTGACAACATCTAGTGTGGTGTCATTCTGGAAAATCAATTGTGTTGGCTGTGCTGTGTCTAGAGGATATATGTCTAACTGTAAGTGATGATGCCACCTCCACGGTCATCTGCTCTGCATTGTGGATGTGTGCGTAGTGTCGATGGATGTAGCCGAGGTGTTAATCAGATACAGAGAGATTGTAGGTGCACTGTAGATGTATCATAGATCGTAGCAGCCACCAGTGTTGATAGCAGTGCTCTTGTAGATAATCGTAGCTCAGGATGTGGAGATTAATGTGGGCAGCTATTGATAAAAACGTGAGGCGTTGGATGGCTCTTTGTGGGTCATGCTCTGTCTCACTTTCCCCTCTAGCTTTCCCTCTTGTCTCATAAGTGGAGGTGATGTATGGACAATTGGGGGTTAACTGGGTTTTACTGAGACTGTGACAGAGTGACAAGACTCACTGCTTGTTGCTGCCTTCCTACTCTATTCTCCTGGCTCTTCTCTCTTCTTCTCTGACTCAATTCCAATTTCCCAGCCTACATATACTGTATATCGACCGGAATGCATGTGTGTATTTACCTATTTGTAGTATACAGGAATTGAGCTGAGCTCGTGTTGTCCTGTCTCCATATCTACATTCATCTAATCTAGTTTTAAATACATGAATGTTTTTCGCCTGCATCACTTCTTCGTCTAAGTCATTCCAAATACTTATGCTTCTGTTCGGGAAACTGAACCTTTTGAGATCATTAAGACATCTACTTTTCCTCAACTTGAAGCCATGACCTCTTGTTCTTCCATCATCCAACACAAAAAGATCCTCTCTATCCACCCTTTCCAATTCTCTTACATTTCTAAATATCGTGATCAAGTCACCTCTTTCCCTTCTCTCGCGCAGTGTTGGTAACTTCAGTTTTTCCAATCTCTCCTTGTAGGTGAGTTCCCTTAAACGTGGTATCATCTTCGTTGCCATCCGTTGAACCCTCTCTAGTTTATCAATATGCTTCTTCAAATGAGGTGACCATACCACCGCCGCATACTCTAGTCTTGGTCTTATCATGGTCACTATCAACTCCCTCAACATTTCCTCATCCATATAATTAAAAGCCACTCTCGTGTTGGTCAGTAATCTATAAGTTCCCCCAATGATTTTGTTTATATGCTTTTCTGGTGACAAGTCATCCCGAATAATCACTCCCAAGTAAATCTCATCCTTTCTTTTACTAATCATCTCATTGCCCATTTTATATGTCCAGTGTGGTCTTCTTTCACTTATTCCCTTTTCTAATACATGACACTTCTTGGCATTAAAGTCCATTTTCCAAGTCTGGCTCCAGCTGTGTAGTTTGTCCAAGTCCTCTTGCAGTTCTTTACAACTATCAATACA
>JAGKTI010016930.1:0-18967 GCA_018397915.1 Birgus latro | reverse complement strand
CTCTGCGGGGTCTCGAACTTCCCCCTTAACCTACCTTAATCTATGGTACATACAATATGTACAAGCCCTACGCTTACGACTAATAAGGGCTTGTCGTCGGTGTCCGTGGTTGGGATCGCCGCAACTGCTCATTTGTCCTCGGTGTCCTCGGATGGGATCGCCGTGGCTGCACATTCGTCCTCGGTGTCCTTGGTTGGGATTGCCGAGACTGTGCACTTATGAGCTACGGTACATATGTATGTACAGACCCCAGACATATTATGTCCTGTGGGGCCAACAAGCGAGACGTGAGATCTTAGCAGCATAGTACTGACTGGGAACCAAGCTAGTTCTTGGATTGCTCAAATCTCTTAGAACAGCACAGTCTTAGGGAACCCAGTGTACGAAAGATACCCACATTAATCATCATTCAGCAGGCGAGACATCAGGTCTGCGCCCACACTACCACTGCCCTCTCTCTTACACGACTCAGAGATTATGGGCGTGGATTCAAACGGCGCAGGAAGGAAACTTTCCTGAATGGTGGTACATCGACACACATTACAGGAGTGCACAAAACTATCAATTTCCTGTCCCATTCCTGGCCAGAAAAAGTCAGCACGGATACGGCCTTGGGTTTTCTTTTTGCCCATATGACCTCCTGATGCTGTACAATGACCCCATTCTAATACTGCTTGGCGGTAATTTGCGAGAACAACAAACTGCAGTCGAATCTCACCCTCGAGTGTTCGTGACTCACGGTAGAGCCGTCCTTATTTGCGAAGGAACCTGGCTCGTCCATCCCGTGAATACTTGGTCACTTAACCCATTTGTTTCTTCCGCACAACAGCAAGGGTCGGGTCAGTTTGTTGCTCTTGGACAACATCTTGACTACAAGTCAGATCTTGCGGCAATGCAAAGGCCACTGGGGCAACACAATTTGGAGCCTTGGCCATGGCTCTCGTGTTACTGCAGCCGAAGTCTGAGTAGTGACATCTACAGTGCAACTAAACTTGGCACCTTGTATATTACCTATAATGAGGTCAAAGATAGGTTCTTGCATGACAACTGCAACTGTTGAACCTGTGTAAAAGGGAGATGCTACCTGGATACGTGCCTCAGGGAACAATCTCACTGATCCATCAATAAGTCGAGCTTAGATCTGTCTGCCTGTATACTCTTCAGGACGAACAAGACTTTGCCTGACAGTACAACCTGAGGAACCACTGTCTCTCAGTACATTTACAGAAACACCTCCCACAAACCCTGGCTGAACAAGGAAGGCACTGTTATCTGTGGGAGGGCCTGTGGAGGAAGCGGCCAGCCATTGATAAGGCTGCATGGCACACATCTCTTCAAATCTGACAGGGGCATTTGCCTCAGGGATCGTACCTGAACTAGATGCATGAGGAGTTGTACTCACCATCTGGGGAGCAGGAGCACTGACGGCCTGAGGAGGAGAGTTCACCATCTGAGGGGGACTAGTGAACTGTGAAGGAGGATGTGTGCTGTTGGGGACGGCACCATCGTGCGCCTGTTGAGGAATGAAGGCTGTGTTTGCCTCCTGCCTCCGATACACTGGGGCTGGTGTCGAAAAGGTTTGTCCCACTGGCCGATTGCGTGGCTGATACTGTTGTTGTTTAGGGTACTGCTGCTGGTAAGGGTACTTGTTGTACCTCTTCCAGTCAGGTTTCTGTGTATTCTGCCCCTGGTCCTTCTGCGGTTTGCCTGGACCATGACCATTATTTTGAGAATGGCCTTGATGCTGGGGTTCAGTCTGGGATTGCTTACCAGACTTAGCAGTGTCTTTCTTGTTCTAGGACTGCTGCTTACGAGTTTCGTGTCCGTACGCACTAAAGAAAGCATCAGCCTTTTCTACCATTTAGGTTGCGTCCTTCACTTTGGACATCTTGAGCTGGGCCATAAGCTCAGCAGGCCACGACTTTTCCAGCTGTGTGCGCAGCACGAGGTCGATCATTCCCTCTCGTGAGCTGGGAGTCTCGTCCTTCTCCATCCACTCGCCTAAATATGCCGTGAGACGGTCAAGGAACTGAACAGCTGTCTCCTTTTCCTGGAGACGTGCCTTCATGAACTAACTTCTAGCATGATCAACAGTAAGACCGTACGCTTTGATGAGAGCGGTCTTCATCATCTCATACGTGAGATTACCTCCGCGAATTCTGTGGAGAATGTCGAGGGCAGGGACCTCAAACAGGCTAAGGAACTGAAGCCGCTTAACTGCCTCATCAAGAACGTACAGGTTTGCCATGTCTTCGAAACGAGCTATAAATGGCTCGATTCGCTCGCCTTCCTTGTAAGAAGGAAGCTTGAGACGTGGAGTTGCTAGAAAAGGTGCTGAGAGAGCAGTAGTGGAGCTTGGATTAGCTGCACCCGATGTGCCTGAAGCCAAAGACTCGAGTCTCGCTTTAGCTTCAGCACTTCTAGCTCGTGTTCACGTGCTTGGCGCTCGTGTTCACGTGCTTGGCGCTCGTGTTCACGTACTTTGTCACGCTCTCGTTCCTCGCGCTCTGCACGCTCACGTTCTTCACGTGCCTCAAGCTCAGCACGCTCCTTCTCGTACTCACGTTGTTCTTTCTCGTGTTCACACTGAATTTTCCGCTCTTCACGGGCGGCATTTTCACGTTGCTGCTCGTAATTGAAGCGCGACAGGACATAATCTCAAATTTCCTGGGGGTTAGTAAGCCCCATATCCTTAGCTTCTTGCACGTATGAAGTAGTCTCCATCGTGCTTAGTTTTGAGATTGAGTGACAACTGAGACTGTTAGGTAAGAGTGAGTAAGTGATTCGATAATAATAATTTCAAGCTAGGAGTTTATCCTGGCGAGGTTGCCAGATGTCAGGGGAAATTTAGTAATTCAAAAAGAAAATGTATAATTCAAAAGATAATGTGATATTGTATAATTCGAGTATACAATATATAGCTATGTGTGCTAAGAATAACTATCGAGTCATTTACTACGAGAGAATAGGCTCGTGAAATCAAGTAGTGATTTCAGTTTATGCTGGCTTACTTCACCAATTCTCTAGAGTCGAGAATTTATAGACTTTCTCAACGGTACACAGCAGAGACTAGACGCTCAAGTGGGCTGTAATATTGTACCGTTGGCCTCTGAGAAAGTTAGTTTCTCCCCTTAACATTCAAAAATGATAATAATAAAGATAAACAGGATCTTGGCTGAGCCAAACTCGTAGCTAGCACAACGGATTTAAGGATTAATGCCAAAAGCTGGCCTAAGTACCAGTCGTGATTTAATATAAAGAGTTGTGCTAACGTGGAGTAGCAAAACTGTATTAAATAATTGGGAAAATTAAACACGACTGTTACATTTAACAAAGCTCAAAAAACGAACTGTAAATTTATTGAATTCAAGCAAATAAATTTACGTTACATGACTCCAATTCAAATTAAGAAAGGGAAATGCACTCAAACACTCAGACAAATAGCTAAATATCTCAAAAACTTAAGCCTAGGGAAACAAAAGAAAATACTAATCGGTATAGATGAGACCGAGCTGCTGTGACGATCACCAAGGATCGGTGGGAGCTTTCGGGACACACGCCAACACAAGCTGAGATCTGAAATCGCTAAGAAAATCATTCGAGCGTTGCAAGGCGTACCGCACGGACCGTGTCTACAGACAGACTAGCTCTGATTTTGAGTACCCGGCACGAAGAGCGTGTGAAAGGGTGTGGCCTTACGTAACGGCCCAGAGCGGGAGCGATAATTCAGAAATTATCGCTCAGAGGAATGCACCGCCCGCACATAAAAACAATCACTCGTGAAAGAATGACGAAAGTTTTGACAACTTGATGCGAATACAAGCGGACGGATGGTTTGAGAGAACGAGCGAAACATCGTACATTTCATAATAATTCGTTCCTCCCGCAAAATCACTCGATGTCACAATTTACTTTACATAATTTTACGATGAAGAAAATTCGTGACAATAGTGATGATGATGATAAAGATGACTATGATTGCAGATGATGATGCTTGTGACTGCAGTTCCATAACAACTGATCAGAGTCTTCCAGCTCCCAAAGTACCTTTTAAATAAGAGAAAGTTGGTTGTGTTTGGCGGTGGAGTGGAAAAAGGTCAAGGAATAATGAAGGTGAAATGAGATGCTGACAACAGATCGGGTTGTGGGTAGACTGGGACGGACAAAGGTCAGGTCACGGAATATTGGACTGAGGAAGAAATACACACATACACACACACATACACACACACACACACACACACACACACACACACACACACACATGCGCGCACGCACACACACACGCGCACACACACGCGCACACACACACACACACAGAAAAGCACAAATGTCAAGAAACACACACACACACACACACACACACACACACACACACAAATTCGAGTCAATTCTTAATAGAAAACTCTTAAAGCATCTTTCCTGTCACAACCTTCTTTCTGATCGCCAGTATGGGTTCTGTCAGGGACGCTCCACTTGCGATCTTCTCACCTGCCTTTCAGACTCCTGGTCATCCTCCTTTCGGGACTTTGGCGAAAGCTTTGCCATTGCACTTGACATCTCAAAGGCTTTAGATCGAGTCTGGTATAAATCTTTAATTTCTAAACTGCCCTCCTACGGTTTCTATCCTTCTCCTTCATCTCTAGCTTCCTTTCTGGTCGTTCTATAGCTGCTGTTGTAGACGACCATCGGTCTTCTCCTAGACCTGTCAACAGAGGTGTTCCTCAGGGCTCTGTCCTATCACCATCTCGCTTCCTTTTATTCATCAATGACCTTCTAAGCTGTACATCTAACCCTATCCACTCATATGCTGATGATCCCACCCTTCACCTTTCCATTCGGTTTCTGCAACGTCCATCTCAGCAGTTACTTCAACAAAAAAGGGATGAGGCTATGGCACACCTAATGTCTGACTTGGCTCGTATCTCTGATTGGGGTAAAATTAATCTTGTTATTTTTAATACATCAAAAACTCAGTTCTTACACTTATCAACCCGACAAAATCGTCCTCAGGATTACCCACTAATGTTTAATAATGTCCAGCTCAGTCCTGCATCATCCTTGAACATGCTTAGGGTTTCATTCTCTCGGGATTTGTCTTGGAAAGAACCTATTACATCTCTTGTGAAATCTGCTTCCAAGAGATTAGGTGTGCTAAGCCGATTCCGAACTTTCTTTACCCCTGCACAGTTGTTGACCTTGCACACGGGTTTTATTCGCCCGTGTATGGAGTACAACTCTCATGTGTGGGGAGGCTCCCCACATGCGGTTCTTCTCAATAGGGTGGAGTCAAAGGCTTTTTGTCTCATTGACTCTCCTCCTCTTACTGATTCCCTTCAACCTTTGTCTCTTCGCCGCTCTGTTGCATCTTTATCTCTCTTCTATCGCTGCTTCAATGGCCACTGTTCCTCTGAACTGTCTGCTTGCATCCCTCCACCTCTACAACGGGCACGTAGTATCCGTCTAGCAACAAACTCTCATCCCGTTTCTGTCCAACTCTCTAATGCAAGAGTTAACCGTTACTCTCAGCCCTTCATTTATGCAACTGGTCAACTCTGGAACTGTCTTCCTCTGTCTGTATTCCCTACTTCCTATGATCTCCAGTCTTTCAAACGCAGTGTGTCCAGGTATCTCGAAATGAATGGATCTTGAATTTGGCTCTCTTCTGTACTGTTTTTGCTTTTTCTTGGAAGGAACAGTATGCGGGCCCATGGCCTTTGGTTCCTTCTTCCTTCCATTAAAAATAAAAGATAAATAAAAAACTAATTTTGACTTCTTTAGCTTCGTAAATTATTCCATATTTAAACTGGCGGCCGATAATGCAGGCAGTTCAAAAATATAAATACACATGTGTTAAAATAAATCAGCTGTAGACTTACATCATCGGCGGCCAATCAGCAGCCGTGAATCAACCACACCCTACTCGACCCATTCATCTCAGCTGCACAGATCAATCAAGTAAGGTATAGTGATAGCGTTAGTGAAGACTATAATTACATTGACAGTGTTAATGATGGCTATAAATACCCTTGATAGCGTTAATGATGGCTATAATTACCCTTGATAGCGTTAATGATGGCTCTGATTATCCTTGATAGCGTTAATGATGGCTATAATTACCCTTGATAGCGTTAATGATGGCTATAATTATCCTTGATAGCGTTAATGATGGCTCTGATTATCCTTGATAGCGTTAATGATGGCTATAATTACCCTTGATAGCGGTAATGATGGCTATAATTATCCTTGATATCATTAATGATGGCTCTAATTATCCTTGATAGCGTTAGTGATGGCTCTAATTACCCTTGATAGCGGTAATGATGGCTTCCCTTGATAGCGTTAATGATGGCTTCCCTTGATAGCGTTAATGATGGCTTCCCTTGATAGCGTTAATGATGGCTATAATTAACCTTGAAAGCGTTAATGATGGCTATAATTAACCTTGAAAGCGTTAATGATGGCTATAAATACCCGTGATAGCGTTAATGATGGCTATAATAACCTCTGATATCGTTAATGATGGCTATAATTACCCTTGATAGCGTTAATGATGGCTATAATTACCCTTGATAGCGTTAATGATGGCTATAATTACCCTTGATAGCATTAATGCTGGCTATAATTACCCTTGGTAGCGTTAATGATGGCTATAATTATCCTTGATAGCATTAATGATGGTTATAATTACCCCTGATAGCGTTAATTAAGACTATAATTACCCTTGTTAACGTTAATGATGGCTATAATTACCCTTGGTAGCGTTAATGATGGCTATAAATATCCTTGATAGCATTAATGATGGTTATAATTACCCCTGATAGCGTTAATTAAGACTATAATTACCCTTGTTAACGTTAATGATGGCTATAATTACCCTTGATAGCGTTAATGATGGCTATAAATATCCTTGATAGCATTAATGATGGCTATAATTACCCTTGATAGCATTAATGGTGCTATAATTACCCTTGATAGCATGAATGATGGCTATAATTACCCTTGATAGCATTAATGAAGACTATAATTACCCTTGATAACGTTAATGATGGGAGGCGGTAGTTCGATCGGTAGAGAGTTGGCTTGCAGTCCCGAGGGACCCAGGTTCGAATCCTCGCTGAGGCAGGGAACAGTTTAAGGATTTGAATTTCATTAAATCAGGCTTTACTGATCTACCAGAAGACCCGCCGACATGTCGCAAAAATAACCCCGCTAATACCAATACACCAGCCCTGTATGAGACAGCCCTAGCATGTATTCAATATGGACGGTGGGTGTTAGCGCCGAAGTGGTGACATGTAGAGGTGTATGGTATGTAGGAGGACGGCTGGGCCTTGATAGCAGGCTGTAAAGCCTATGCCCAGAGTCGGACACATAAAAAAAAAAATACCCTTGATAACGTTAATGATGGCTATAATTACCCTTGATAACGTTAATGATGGCTATAATCACCCTTGATAACGTTAATGATGGCTATAATCACCCTTGATAACGTTAATACTGGCTATAATTACCCTTGATAGCGTTAATGATGGTTATAATTACCCTTGATAGCGTTAATGAGGGCTATAATTACACTTCTCCCATTCCATAATTATCTGAGGAGTAAATTACTCCATCAAAATTACTAATAGGCCTATAATAGTCTACCCCTTCAATATGACGCGTTTATTTATTAATTTGTTTCTTCTTCATTCCATGCTACCTCCATAATTTTCCTTTCCTTTTTTTCTTAGCTTATTGTTCCTGTGGCAGTGAAGGGGTTAATTAAATCGTTAGTTAGTATGGCCTAAATAATGCTCTACAGTTACCTCTTTATTTCCTTCTATAAATGTAACTATAATTTAAAGTACTCTGATCTAATGAAACTGCTACATTAAACTAACAACCTGACCTAACCTACCCTAACCTGACCTGGCCTCCCCTACCCTGAACTGGTCTACCCTACCCTGACCTAGCCTACCCTACCCTGACCTGGCCTACTCTACCCTGACCTGGCCTACTCAACCCTGACCTGGTCTACCCTACCCTGACCTAACCTAATCCAACCCTAGTAACCTAACCTAACTCAACCCTGCCTAACCTAACTTAATCCAACCCAATTTAACCAAACCAAACTCAACCCAACCCAACCCAGCCTAACTCCACCCTACCTAACCCAACCCAATCTAACCTAACCTAACTAAACTGCTTCTGCCTCTCACCTTACCCAACCTAACCTAATCTCGCCTAATCTTCTCTGTTTCTCCTTCACACAGCCGGACAGCCTCTTGGTCAACACGCCATTGCCAAGCTGGTGTCGGAGCCGCTACGGGGCCACGACATCCTGCTGATGCCAGATGACCTAAGCCAATGTCTCATCGACCTGGACTGGGTCATAAGAGCTGCTGAGGCGTCCCACAACACACCCGTCATCCTCTCCACCCAGGACTGATTGCCCAAAACACCAAGGGTTTCCTTCTGACAGCGATCTTAGTCTTTTACAAGGATCCGACGGAGTTCTTCGACCTCCTAGGGGCCAACATGAAGTGGAATCCCGGGTATCTGGTGCTTGTGTGTCTCAACCCGCACCTCAACACCACGTCCGTCCTTTACCAGCTGGTCCTCCAGCGTTCAAGGTATATTTTGCTCCTCCAGCTGGTCTCTCGTCATAGAAAACTGCATCTCGTGGCCTTCACCAGCATGCTCTTCAAGTGCAACTCTTGGGGCAAGTTCCTCATATGGGCATCGATGGGGTCCTGGGATCCCGAAGCCAGGAAGAGCCGCTGGTCCACTTTCCCTGACCATTTTCGTGATTTTGGCAGGAAGGTGTTGGAGATCCCCGTAGTGTGCTACGACAAGCCTTTCCTGTATCACAACAAGGATGGCAAATGCACTGGAGGCAACCCAGATATCCTGCAGATGATGGGGGACAAGCTTAACTTCACCCTCATCACCATCAAGGTCCTCAACCACCAATGGGGAGTCAAGATCAATGGCACATGGCATGGGATGTTGGGTCAACACATGTACCACGAAAAACACATCATGCTCAGTTCTAACCAGATCACACAGGACTTTGACTGGACTTACCCCTACTGGGAAAACTACTTTACCATCGCTGTCCGCATACCCCTGCCCCTGCCCCTCTGGAGAAACATTCTGTACCCATTTTCCACCCTCATGTGGATCCTGCTAATTATCACCACCATAGTGACCGCCTCCATACTTTCCCTTCTCGTCTACTGGATACGTTACACCGATGATCCAGTTGGTTTTGCTCTCAAGGTAAACCGAGTGTCATTCATTCATTCATTCGTCATTCATCATCCGATCCTACGTTGCCCCATGAGGAATGTAGAAGCCCGGGGCTAAGCAAGTTGGTCCTGACATTTAAGATGAGAGTGACAAGCCTCACTCATCCCTGAGTGGCATTACATGAGCAATAAACCCAACCATCCCTTGGATATAAACCTTCACCGGCTCAGTCCAATTGGAGCGCCGTAATTGTCCACTAAACCACCAAGCGCCGAAATTTGGTTATGTGGTTACCACCCAACGTAGTAAATGGTTTCCTGGAGTACAGGAAACCATTTGGTTTATCACTCAGTGTAAAATCACCCACAGGCAGAAGAAAGAGGAAAGAATGAAGGAAAGAAAGACAGAAGAGCGAGTGTAGTCACCCTTAGGCAGGCATCTCTCTCTTACTTTCCCTATAATAATTTTTCATATACCTTCTCTGCAACACTGAACATTTATTGGGCCTACAGCCTGGGCCTTGGCCCAATTTGGACCAAAAATAAATCAGGTGATCAGAAGGTCATAGTCCATCATCCCTGGAATTTTAGTCAAAACTGCACCAGTAGTTTTCGCGTGAAGCTGTTAATAGGAAGACAGAAAAACAAACAAGCAGACAGACAGACAAACCGAGTGTAAGTAATACCCGTTCCCGAGCTCCCCGGAGCGGGGACAGGTAATGAGGAAAAATAAATTGGATGAAGGAGGCATAATCTTGAGAGGAAAGAAAAAAAAATAGCATAAGTCTTGACATCAGGCAAATGGTGATGAGTTGACACTGAGCCGGATCCAAAAGTATAAAATAGCTGGAGACAAGTGGATCTTACGTACTGAAATGCAGAGCATCAATACATGGCGAAATACTGAAGCTCCCCATCCTTCTTACCTGGGGAAGACACCCACCCCAGGAGGAGATACCCAGGGAGCGGAAATGAGCAGCACGGGCTCAGTACAAGACGGGTGCATCTGCGTCTCTCTCGTGCGCCCCTCTCGCGCTCAGGTAACTCGCCGTGTATGTTGCAGTCCGGGCGAATTACACCTCCGCCGTACCAGTCATCCTCTGTCGCCACGCAGAGGACGCCCCTTTGTTTACTTACTGCCACCCTCTGACGGGCTCTCCACCCCGAGCCCGTGCCACACTAGTGTGGCGAAAAAAAAAAAAAAAAAAAAAGTCATCGCCAGGCTCAGGGTGGGGCTACTCCTTTAGTCCCAGACAGCATTCCGGAGTCGGCCACCAGCCACCCACTTACTGCTTCCCTCCCTCAGCCATACCGGGTGGCGGCCACCTTGCTGCATGCGGGGAGGAGACGGCCATCCTTGCCGCCCTCGCTATAACTCCACAAAAGGAGGTAAAGTGACGGCCACCCTGCCGCACATGGGGAGGAGACAGACACCAGCCACCCTCGCTATAACTTCACAAAAGGAGGAAGAGTGATGGCCACCTAGCCACACTTACTCACACCGGGTGACGGCCACCTTGCCGTACACGGGGAGGAGACGGACACCAGCCACCCTCGCTATAACTCCACAAAAGGAGGTCAAGTGACGGCCACCTTGCCGCAGTCACTCACACCGGGTGACGGCCACCTTGCCGCAGTCACTCACACCGGGTGACGGCCACCCTGCCGCACACGGGGAGGAGATGGACACCAGCCGCCCTCGTTCAAACTCCACAAAAGGAGGTATAGCGATGGTCACCTTGCCGCACTCACTCACACCGGGTGACGGTCACCTTGCCGCACTGACTCACACCGGGTGATGGCCACCTTGCCACACCCAGGGAGCAGACGGACACTAGCTGCCCTCGCTCTAACTCCACAGAATGAGGAACGGTGATGGCCACTTGCCGCACCGAGGAGACCGCCACCTTGCTGCTCCACTAAAAGAACAAAAAGAAAGGGCCATGGCAAGCGCCCTTTCCCTCTCTCCCCACAGGGACATCCTCGACCAGCAGTTGGAGGTGGCCTGGCAAGGACCCCTGGTGTCTGGAGTCCTAGCTCTCTCCCTTGATCCCCGGTGGCCCCAGCCCCTGTCGGACTCTGCCGCCCCAAGCTGTCGCAGCCCACACCTGACCGAAGCTCAGCAGCAAGACTGCAGCCCCAGGACCAGCCTAGGCATCCCCAGAACCCCAGGGCGAGACCTCCCTAGCCCCACGCGACGACCTCCTCGCCGGCAGGGTATGCGCAGGCAAGTGTGCCTACTCCCCCTGTTCAGGCTCAGCCCCTAGACCCGAGCCCCCGTATTCCTGCGGAAGGGCACACCCCCTACCACGGCCCTCTGACCACTCCTGGACGAGACATCGACGGGTCGGCCTTCTAACGCAGGCCCCGGAAGCCCTGACGACCCCACGGCCACCTGATGCAGGCCGCTGACCCGGGCCCTTCACTACCACTGGGCCTCATCCAACAGCAAGCCCCAGTCACACCCTTCTGTCGCTAAGTCGTCCAGCCCTGTCTGTGACATTATTTCCTTGTAAAGTGTGCCATATGTAGTGTAACAGTGTTATAATTTGTGGTAATATACATGTAAGGTTGTTGCCCTGAGTTTTATGCCCTGTTCCCACTGAATGCCTTAAAAAAGTCCAACTCGGCCTAGAACGAGAACCTCGCTCCAGGCTCCGTGTCTAAGGGACGAGAAGCCACGACCTTATACATGCAGCATAACACGTACATTAATTTTTCGCCGTCTCTCATCTCCCTTAACACTTACCAACTAACAGCAGGGCTAGGATGCTTCTTCAAACATGAGAAAATTTACGGACATTGATCTGACTTGTGACATTAGGAAATAAACGACACGGATAACAGCAATACACTGACCGAGGAAGCAAAAGATGAAGAACCTACACCTCAACATCCTGGGCGGCACTGAAGTGTGGGTAGCGACTGACGATGACCAACCAATCTCTCATGTGACTCCCTTCCCCCATCACTCCCCACGCTGCGCAGACTCACACCCATGCATGTATTCGCGGCGCAGACACACAGCACACAGACTTTAGTGTGATTACGGATGTACAGTACTTAACATACCTCTCTGGCCCGAAGTCCCACCAAAGTTGAGTAGAATCGTCTGAAGGTGGCAAGAAAAAAGATAATCGTACTGAAAAGGCTATGAATGCTATTTAACCTCTCAAGTTAGAATATTTCCTCCTAAACTTAATGAAATGGTCTGGATATTACAATGATAATGATAATATTAATAATAATAATAATAATAAAAATAATAATAGTAATAGCAATACTGATTATGAAAATGATAACGAAAATGATAACGATGATAATAATGTTGCTGATGATAAACAGTAATAAGCAATAATAATACATACTATCTAAAGATGCCTTCAAAATTCTTTGCTTCATGTCAGCCAAAAAACACAAATAAAGTTATCTAACAGTTTCACATGAGATTTCTGACACAAATATAATGCTATGGTGGTAGCATATATAAAATACTTAGGGAGTGCTGAAGATGGTTACACATTAACTTTGGTCACTCACAGGCAAGTACATAATGCTGAAATGATTAATGTTGTTTTAAACTCTTAAATACAAGGTGCTCTGACTTAATAATCTGTTGATAGCAGGACAGACAGGCAGGCAGATGGACATACAGACAGGTAGACAGACAGAAAGACAAAAATACAGAGTACGACAATCAGATGGACAGATTGCTATATAGGCATACTGACAGAGAGATAGGCATGCAGATCATGGAAGGCATTCTTACCTGAAGTACTGACATACAATAGTGAGATACATTGATAGATAGACAGACAGAAAGGATACAGATAGATAAATAGAGAGGTAGGATACAGATAAACAGCCAGAGACAGGCAGATATACAAACAGTCCTCGAACATCAGAAACTTCAAAAATGGCGTCCCCCAAGGATCTGTTCTGTCCCCTACACTCTTCAACCTATACATGCACAACATATCCACACCCCACACACCACAGATACACATTGCTTCCTATGCAGACGACATAACACTTACATGCACACACCAAAACGCAAACGCAGCCGCACACATCCTCCAACCTTACCTCGACACACTACAAGATTGGTTCACCACAACAGGCTCAAAATAGCCCCACCCAAATCTACAGTGACCCTTCTCACAAACTGGACAGCAGAACACAGTCACTTTCCACACCTCACCATAAACAACACTCCCTTACCACACACACACACAAAAAATCCTTGGTGTAGCATACAATACATCAATGTCATTTAAACAACACATCACAAACATCAAAAATAAATTAACACCAAGACTCAATGCCTCGAGGTCACTTGTCCATACAACATTTGGACACAACAAAGAAACCACCACCACAGCATACAAACAATATATACGCTCAGTGATGAATTATGCAGGCCCTGCTTGGGCTCCTACCTCACTAAAACACACTACAACACTCTTCAGACCATACAGAACAAGGTCCTAAAAATAATCACTAGCTGCGCAGCTACTACACCTACAGACCACCTACACCAAGAAACCAAAGTCCTCAAAGGATCATTTAGACATGAGGCACCCAAATTCTCGCTGCAGCCTCCACAAACCCACAACATCCACTACACTACATGGCAGCACATCCACACACACACCAAGGAACATCAAAACAACACCCAGCACACGATATCATACACAAATACTGTCATCTCTCTCCCTTCGCCCGCCTCAGACCAGCTTCCAGAAGCATATCCATACTCAAATCACTCGCCGCTCCATTCAGTCACTTAAACACAACACACAGCTGCATGCACGATCTCCTGATATCCATCCTTCTGAATCCTATCTCCCTCGTGAGGACAGGGTCCACCTGGCCAGGCTGAGATATGGGCTCTTATCGGAAGAGGCTGGATGAGGCTGGATGACTCCGTCACTGACACCTGCCCAAGATGTAACACAACACCCCATTCTATTAAGCACATTATGGAAGACTGCATTGCACACAATCACCTACGCCAACAACACAACATACACTCCTTGAGAGCTCTGTAGGAAAGCCCGGTCTCGACCATGGCCTTCCTTAGGGACTCGGGGATGTTCGGCCAGACTGCCTACAGACACCCAGACAAAAAAACAGATAGATAAAAATCATGCTTACCTGCAGTACTAACAGTCAAATCCAGCTGTCCATTGTAAACAACCACCTTCACTGTTGATGTGCTCAGCAACAACTCCACTGTAAATGCAGAGAGTTTTATGTCAAACAATATATCATCACCAACCATTTGCAAAGTTCATATATTCAACATGAACTCTACTGGTAACAGGAAAATTTTGTTTGGTACAGTACATCATCATCATCAACATCATCATCATGATCATCATCATCATCATCATCATCCAGACCTCTTTTCCCATTTATGGATGGAGTGAGGCAGGGTAAAGAAAAATGAAAAAAATGAAAACTATCAAAACTCTGCCAAATAAATGAGCCACACACTCATTCACTCATCATTCAAGCCCTTGGAATCCTATAATCTACACAAATACAAATTCTTTGACAGGGCCTCAAAAATCACCATGCTCTGCCTGTCCAAAGTCTGCATAATCAGGCGGTGGAGCTGCCCATTGATATTAGTATCTATGCATGAAGGCACCCCTCTACTGAAACAATCTCACCATTTTTCACAGACATAACAATCCTCAGATAAAGCCTAAAAAGCCACCTTCCTCTGGCCTTCCTAAGAGACATTCTCTTAGTGGTGTGAAATGCAGGGAAGACAACCTGATGGTGGAGAACAGGGTGATCTGGATGCGATCTGTATGTGTCCACATCCTCCATTATTTCAGGGGCAGACAAAACAGATGCCTTGAGAGATGGATTGAGACAGATAGGCAGACAAAAATAGATACCTGGAAAGATGGGTAAAGATATTCAGATATACATACAGACAGATAAGAATAATTCACAAGTATGTGTGACATATACTGTACAGTGCCCTCGCACAGTGAACGTATTCAGCGTAAACGATTTGCCTAGTGAACGAGCAATGGATAATCAGGTCCACAAAACCATAATGAACTAGTTGAACTCCGAGTGAACGAAATCAGGGAAAAGAGTAGGCCATAACCGCCATCTCCCATATTGAACGACCCAACCCCCCCCAGTAGACACTGCATAAGAGGCCAGATCTGAGCAACCTGTTGTGCAGAATCCAATGGAGGAGGAAGATTTGCCCATGTCGAAGATCAGTAAAATTCTAGCGGCAGTGGATGTTCTGAGCGGAGAGGTCAAGGCGAATGAAACCAGCTACCTTAGGACATAGGAAGTGCTCAGTGGAGCACAAACCACTTTTCGTCATTACATTGAAAGCCACAATATGGAAGTCGACATAAGAAAAAAAAACTCGTCACACGCTACTACAGAACTCAAGAACAACAGAAGCCAGTTGCCTCTACATCGTCAGCTATGCTTCCTGGTGATGACAATGATGATGTTATGTCAGTGGTGTCATCATTGGACTTTGAAGGTTTTATTGGAGAGGTGAATGAAGTACGGGCACGTGGGGAAGTGGTGCAGTCAAGTGATGAAGGGGGGACTGGTGACGGGAACAAGGGAGTGGAAGGTGATGTGGAGGGGTCACCCTAAGTGTATCTCCCTGCCTCAGAACCACCTGTATTCAAGCCAGTCAGGACTGTCAGCTGATCCACTTAAGGTGAATAACCACGTCTTTTATATTTTATATATCTGTACTGTATGTGTTTGAAATGTACCCTTTGGTACATCTCTATGGCTCATAAAAGTGGACTTTGAGGAAGAGGTGCCGCCCGTATGCTATTTCTCTCATAAGATATGTTGTTCACAGTGAACGAGCTCGTCTGCCGCCCACAAACTCGTTCACTGTGCGAGGGCAAAATATAAAGTTTTAACTCCCAAGGAAAAATGGAAGGAGGAACAGATGTAGGTCAGATATTCCATCTTTCATTCTTCCAATTGAGATATAAAATGATCTTACCATTCCTGACAGATGTCATAAAATCCACAGCCAAAGCCTCAAAAACCATCTTGCTCTGTCCTTCCCAAGTGATGTTCTTCGGGATAATCTTGAGCTTGCCTCGTATGGGTCCGTTCATCAGCCTGTTCAGCGAGGCAGGGTGTTCCAAAACATGACGGTTGTGCAGTGAGTCTGGAATGGTAAGAGTTGGGGGGATTAGGGGTAGATACGTACTAGTGGGTGTTACCCATGATCTACAAATGTTACTGAAGTATTGCCCAGATAATTTTTCAGTGTTAAGAGGAGTGGATGAGGTTTACCTATAATGCACTGTCACTCGGGGCCAAGAGGCTGGTCATTGCTCCCTTAAATGTCAGTACTGAACAGCCTGGCTCCAAGCCCTTACACTCCCATCTACAGTATATGAGGCAAAATGGGATTGATGATGAAGCTGCCCAGAAAAGGATCCGGGAATGTTACTGAAATACTGCCCATATAATTTCAGTGTTATGAGCTTACTGCCTCCTTATTCTCTCAGCCAACTAAGTAACATTTGGTATCTTTATATATTTTTAAACTCGTGAACCAAAAATGAAGTGTAAACATTGACATGATAATGTGCCTATGAGTTAAGATAGTATGTCAACATACTATCATATTTATGTGGAAAAAGATAGTCAGGAAAAGGTGCATTCTGTACATGAGGATCTCTGTGAGGTAGCTCTGAATTTGCCAAACTTGATAAACCAAGAAAATGGAAGTTACATAATGAATATTTTTACCCATGCAAGGGGTGGTTGGGGTTTATTGCTCACGTAATGCCATTCAGGGATGAGTGAGGCTGGTCACTCTCATCTTAAATGTCAGGACCAACTTGCCTATCTCCGGGCTCCTACGCTCCTCTGTGGGGCGACATAAGATTGGATAATGGATGGATGGGGCCTTTGGAGTTTCTCCATGGAACAGCATCATAAAAACATAGGAGCATAATGGAAGAATTCCTTAGGCAACAAGTGTCCAAAATTCCAAATTCTGTTTTCTGCAGTGCTGGACTGAACAACTGTCTGGCTCTGTATGGATCCCTTGCTCATTCATGGTTCATCTAACAGTTTTACTGACTGTCACACCAGCTCCAACATCGTGATCATACTTACAGTGCACACATAAAATGTCCAAATACACAACTCCAAGTTATGACTAAGAATGCACTTGCAACTTGGAAAAGATGATGCATGTATAATAAAGCGTGTCAAAAATTTAAAATTCGACGAAACATGGCTATTTTTATGCCCTGTAGTATATTTTTACATGAACTAATTGTATTTTTAAAAATGAGTCAATGGTACTCCAGCAACTTTGTTTAGTTTTTACGGCACTGACGCTCCAAGCATTCAGTGATTACCGGTGATTGGCAATTCTGTAAATGATAACCCATTGTTTTGCATTTCCGTTATCAACTAAACGAACTGGTACTGGTTTACAGTTTTGAATTTTGTATGAGTTTGCGTAATTTACTGGAATCATGGCCAGTTGCAGCACACGAGAAAGCACGAAAGACTGTTTTCGGCTCATCACGCAGTCTTCAAGTAAATCACTTCCCCACTTGCTGTGATGTCATAAGGGCAAGTTTGGAACATAAATTCACAAATTCGTCATTTAGCACCCAAGCCTATGCGGAGACTGTTGCACTCGAAGTAGCAGGAATTTACGAGAAAGCTTCCATCTCAGCTATTGATTACACCAGTGTTGTTATTTTGTATGAAATGCCTGATAGCAAAGGCACAGGAGCTTAGCAAATATCCAGTGAGCAAAAGGACTTCCAAAACCTACACAGAGAAACCCGCCAGCTTTGACGCCTTATTTGGCATTAGTCATTGCAAATGTTTCAAAAACTTCCGTGCATGTAAGAGGTCTGAGTATCAATGCGCTAGAGCAGACAAGGTATCACCTGAGGAGTGGTCTTTCTGGACCAACCAAAATAGTTGCAGAAAATGTATGATGGTGGAAGACCGGAAGAAGACAGCACAAAATAAGTGTGCAGCAAATAGAGTGATGAAAAGGAAGCTCTATGAAGAGTCGACTAGAGATACTAAGCAAAATAATGAAGATATAATGACAGCATCTACTGACGAAAGTGCTGCCTGTGATGAACAATATAATCAATATGTTGATGATGATACTGCAGAAGTAGGTGGAAGCAAACAGTCAGAACAGTGTCAGAACAGATTAGTCTATCCTGAGCTGAGTCGTGTAGCTTATCGATGTCAAGTAAGCAACAGAGACATCTGCTCCATTGTGAATGCAGCACTGAAAGATATGAATATTCTTTGTGAAGAGAATGAAGTTGATCCCAGTAAACTCCGCCGTCAGAGAAAATACTGGAGAGATGTCACATTGCAACAGCATAAAAATGACTTGAAGGAGATCGTTTGCATCGGTTTCGAAGGAAAAATCGATCAGACGTTCAAGAAAACCCCAGATGGTCAGAGAATCGGGAAGGAAGATCACTAATCAGTAGCTACTTTTCCTGACGCCGTTTACATCGACCACGTTTCTCCCGAAAGTGGAAAAGCAGCAGATATTGCCAAGGAAGTCATGTCTGTCATTCGAGAAACAGATTCAAGAGATTCGCTGCAAGCTATCGTCTGTAATGGGACAAATGTCAATATTGGAGAGAGAAATGGAGTGATCCATGAGCTCGAAACACAGCTTGGCAGACCACGACAGTGGCTTGTTT